>JNDS01003229.1:0-24458 GCA_000697035.1 Rhizopus stolonifer B9770
CGCGCTTTTTTTTTTTTTTTTTTTTTTTGTTGCAAAAACAAAAAAACGCATAAAATATCTTCATAGTGTTTTAAAATAAATGCCCACTTTTAAGATAGATGCTCTGCTCCTTTTCAATATCCAGATAAATACCGCTGGCAACTACTGTATTTCCAGATAGATTTCATCTCGCCAAAAAGAATTATTTCAAATTATTGAAAAAAACAAATGTTGTGATTAGAGTAACTTTAACATAGACTATACCTAATCAAACCATGAATGACCATTTGTTAAAGGTCTAATCATTTAAGTATAGGTACTGTTTTCCAAGATCACAGTCTTTGTTTTTCTTTGAATAAAGTTTAATGAAATACAATATCAACTGTGATTTTGAAGTCATATATTTTTTTGGATCACCTTCTATATTTGATGTGGTAGAGTCCTTGCCCGTATTTGCTTGTTCTTTTGTATAGAGTCTACGTGATCAACAACAACAAAAAATGCTGTAAAATGCATTAAGAAAATTTACAAGTACCCATCAATATTATGATTGATTTTCCCATTACTTAATTGTCTTTATTTTTTTTTTGAATAAGAAGTTGCTGACTGGATCAATCCAATCTCTCACTCGAGTGTTGTAAGCTTCTACAAGCCCAGAATACGATCAATATCAAGAAAACCAAAAAAAAAACATAAAAAATCAAGCCAATACAAGAATATCATGAATGCTTTTTATAGTTCTGAAAGTTTTTGTTATTTGGTATGTATTTTTTAATGTCGCGAGTTTCTATGTTAGTGCCGATATCATCTTCAAAGGCCTTAGCACTTAGAATTTTTTGCCTGTGTCACATAAGAGCATTCCCAGTGGAACCAACACCAAAACCAACAGTTATTCATTTTGTATGAGCCATTAATGTTGGGCAATCAGGGAGTTGACGGAAATGACAGATCGGAGATTGTTTGCACAAATGTCATAATACTTATTGTCAAGCAGTTCGCCAAATCGCTTTTTTTTTTTTTTTTTTTTATTTCAGATGTAATGACTACCAAATCGTTACTTCCGCGTACTAACATTTCTAAACGAATAATTTGGACGCAGAAGGCTATGGATCGATGGTGTAAAACCGCGTGGTCCGACAAGTTCCAGTTCTGTCTTTATGGCAACGATGCAAGAATAAGAGTCATCAGAAGGAAGAACTAAAGGGACTGGATCAGACATATTCAGCGCCAAAAAAAGTTTGGATCCGTGTTGGTGATGGTTTGGGGCTGTCTTACAGCAGAAAAAGTTAGTTCTCTCGTCGTAGTTGATATGGATATGTCAGCATTCTCAGCAACAACTTGATTTTCTAATTGAAGGGTAACTATGTCTTACAGGAAGATTTTATCTCTTGCCACAGAAATGTCTACTCCAAGTGGCGTAAGGCAATACATGACCTGCTAATAGCCTAGATCCGATACTAATTGAAAATATTAGGGATGTGCTCAAGCCATATGTGTTCAAAAGAAAGCATGCTCTCAAAAACAGGGATGAGCCTATTAAGATTATTCAAGAATGGATGAATGACCCAAAAGATATTTTAAGCAAATTAGTGGTCAGATATTTCTTGAAATGAATCCATGTATTTGTGAAGATTTCTGCTAAGCTTTTAACTGTTTCATTTGATATGCTTTGATTTCCTCGATATCTTATTTGGAAAACAATATCCCAGTAGCTATCGCCACTGTCAAATATGATGGAGTGAGAAGGGCCAAACAAGAATAATACAAAAGGAGTCAATGACATTCAAGTATTTAAAAAGGTATTCATTTTTAACATTTACTGTTCATAGTTGCACTTCATTGCAAATTCTTCCATTTTTCTCTCGACCGCAATACCAGATGAAAAATCCCATAACTTGTTTGGATCCAATTTGCTATACACCAATTTGATGTTCTCCTTATCCACCAACGTAAGCTTAGATTGTTTTAAGCTTACACCTGAACTCGAGGTTGGATTTTGAGTCGAGATTTAGGTTAGGTTTGAGGTTGAGCTTGATATTGAACAGAAGCTCAAACATGACCTAGGAAAAGTCGTATTTGAAATTGTATTCATCAAGCTTTCTTCGTTGTTTTTCTTATTTTTCACGTCAGGTACAAACGCAATCCCCTACCAATCAGCGTTGTTCTTTTTCAACAGAATGAAGGGTTATTTTAATTTTCTTAAAAATTTAACCAACAAAATTCGGTAATTATGGTATTATTAGTCGTCGAAGTGAGCAATAAAATAAACTGAAAAGTCGATGAGTCTCTTGAACTTCTTTATTGAGTAAGAGTGTGAGAGAGAACCCAATTGTTGAAAATTACGTCTCGTTGAATAATATTAAGGAAAAAAAAAAAAAAAAAAGAAAAACCACTTAATGGATAGTTTCATATATGTCACGAAGTGCTATATGTGCAATAATGGACATGAGTTAATCTCACATGAAAAAGAAAGTGTTTATAAGAGTACGTACGACAAAATATGTAATTTTGTGTTTAAAAAACGGAAATATTGCTGTTTTCTTGAGCTACTTTGGAAAGAGTTTTATTTGTAAATAAACAGGTTGACATTTATTTCTTCCATAAACGCAATAAACTTTATTGCGTATACTCTTTCAGAGGAGGGTAATACTTGATCAAAAAGTTAGATTAACGGCAGAATGATTTTTTTTATGTCAACAATGACTGTAATGAATCTTTCCAAATCGATGATAGAAGCTTATCTTATGGACTAAACAAAATAATGTCTCTTTATAATGACAAAATTATGCTTTCGTAATCGATATTTCAAATCATCTAGAAAATTTCGGTCAAAACTAAGGGGTATAAATAGAAAAGCTAACTCAGAAGAGTCTTCAATTTAGTATTATAATGATATCATAAACCATTACTTCATGTACATCAAAAAGCGATCTTCTTTTTTTTTTTTTCAGTGTCCTTGAACCCTAAATTGTATGTGTTTAGGCGGAAAAAAAAACCCAGCTCTTTTTTTTCATTTCTCTTTTTATTATTTTTTCTTTCTCTTTGAAATTAGAATATATAAATACATAATAATATAATATGCTTGCCGACGCTTATGGTAAATAAAACATAGCCTCTTAACACGTAACTCATTAGAGGAGAGTAGATTTTTTGCTGAAATTACTTTTGGTCGGTGATTCAGGTACTGGAAAGTGAGTTAAAAAAGGACTTTTTTTTTTATCTCTCTTTCTAATGTCTATCAAAGGTCATGTCTATTATACCATTTTTTAGAAAATCAATGTAAAGAAAAACAAATATACACATACACGCACACACACACACACACACATACATACACACCTTAATTTATATCCAAGACCAACCTTTCTTTATTCATAGTCAAAAAAGACTCTGTAAATACAATTGGAATGGAATTCGGTACTCGCATTATACACATTGCAGACAAATCTATTAAACTACAGATATGGGACACGGCAGGACAAGTAAGAGATAAGAAGAGATAGGAAGATTATTCAACTCTATAGGAACGGTTTCGATCATTGACAAAGAGCTATTTTCGAGGTGCTGCAGGAGCGCTGGTGGTTTACGATGTTTGCAAGTAAGTTTTGACTTGTTTACACATTTGACCTGATTTTTCCTTCTTTCAGTCGAGATACATTTACAGGTGTTCGATCCTGGTTAAGAGACGTGAGAACTTTAGCTAATCCCGAGTTGGTCATTATCTTGGTCGGTAACAAAAATGATAAAAGTGATGAACGTGAAGTGTCCTATCTGGAAGCAAGCAGATTTGCTCAGGAACATGGTAATAATCAAAAATAGAGGTAGTGGACAAGCAACTTAACTAGAAATAGAAATGATGTTTTTGGAAGCAAGTGCACTAAGTGGGGATGGGGTAGAAGACATGTTTTTTAAATGCGCACGATCGATTCTAAGTAAAATCGAGACAGGTCAGATTGATCCAGAAAGAAGCGGAAGTGGTGTGCAGTTTGGCGATTCCAGTTTACGGCGAATGGCACAAAGAACAAGAGCAACAAAAAAAGAAAGATCTTGTTGTTCTTTCTAGATTTTCTTTTATACTGGTTTTTATGAATAATAAATGTACAACATATTTAATCAAATGTGTTATTTTATGATTATTCAATTAGAAGTAGGTTCGTCTCAATGCCAATCTTTGATTTTAAGCATTCTTGACACGGTGCTACCTTTTTATTTATTTTTGAAAGCAATGCACGTTATTAAATTATGAGTCTTCCAAATAACGGTATTCAAATCTGAAGTCGGTCTTTTTGCGCTGACACCAAGCATTTTCATAATCAAAGTAAATATAGATACCTTGCTCATAATCCTCTGTGATGGTCTTGGGTTCTTCATGACGCTGAAACCAAGTAGAGTATTTTTTATGAAACCGCCAGGATTGTTTTCTCAATTCCCTTGCTGCTAAATATCTAAACTTGCGTGTCAAGAATTATCCTTTAAAACAATGAGGACTTACTGTTGATATGTTCCAGGTTGAAAATAAAAAATGAAAAATAGTGTGTCAATATCAAACTTCTCATATAGTACGGGATTGTCAAATATAGGTAAGGGCTGTTGTGGGTAATATGCAGGTGTGACAATAGGGTTTTTGGGCTGATATATCTTTGGCATTTCAGAGTCAATCAAATCAGGCACATGCTGTAAACTAGCATCCAACATTTGATTTGTATATATAGCATCATGATGTCTGTTTTTGACGGATTCAAAGCAAGAACCCAAATCAACAAGTGCAACAGGTAATTTAGGCGTGTCCTTTTTGGGTTTTTTACTAGTATTCACAATCTTTGGCGGTTCGACCCAGGCAGAAACAACTAGAACAAATCTTAGTGCATTATTTTCATTTTTTGTTTACCTTCAGTTTTTGGGATTGACTTATTTTGCAAAGACGACGATGTGTCTGTGCTATTTGATACAGAAGCTATTGGTGGTGGAGTTGCTGTATGGGATTCAGGATATGTTGATTTAGTTGTGATTTCTGTTTTTGATTTGAAATCAGGTTCCTCTTTCACTGATACACGTTAGAGTTTAATTGAAAGATCCCCAGACGAATGCTTACCTGGTCTGATGATCTCAGGTTCAGTGCGTGTTGGTTTAGAATTGCTTTCTTTTATCGGGTCTTCATTATCTGAGTCTGATTTGTCTATTAAACTCCATACGTCAGTTATGCTTTGTAAATTCAATTACATTCTCTTTACTATGAAATTCGTCTGTTGCTCTAATTTCATACAGCTGCTCTTCTTCTTCCAAGTTCAATTCATCGTAAAGTCCTTCATCCTCTTCAAAATCGGGCTCCTGGTTGTATTCTACGTAATATTGAATAACATCTTTCAAATCGTTTATGCTATCAGCTTCCAATTGATCATTTTCCAATAAACGCAAGATAAGTTCCAATCGATTGATGTGAAACTTGCGACGTTCATTCGTCCTGTTCATATCCTCCAAACGATGTAATCGCTCCGCTGCTTTTTTACCACGTTTTGCGCCAGAGCCCTCCAACTGTTCAATTTCAAACTCGACAGTTTCGATCTGTCTCGAGAGCTCGTCTACCGCGTTTGTCACAAATTCTGCTGCATCTGCCTTCTCCTTGTCTTTAGGGTCCAATTTTTCCTTTTGCATCAAACCTTCTCGTGAATAAGCCTTGGTCTTCATTTCCTTTTCAATCTGTTTGAATCGCTCCATTTGGGATTCAATCAGCTTTCGGTTTTCAAGTAACGCACGTTTGTCTTTGATATCATTTGAGGCAAGCCAGGTCTTTATTTGGTCGCGTAGTCTTTGAAGCTTTTTGATCTCTTTCTTTAGGTCTTGTTCATACTTGTCTTTTTGATTATTATTACTCGCATGGCTGATTTTTGCAAAGATGTATTCAAATGTGTCCACTCCTTCGCTGACCTTTTTCAATAATCTATCAATTTCAGCTAACAAAAGTTTTTAATTAAAAAGGAAAAAAAAAAAAAAAAGTAATGTTATCAGTTTACATTGTAACTTCTTTTGCGACATTTTTCAAATAAATAAATAAAAAAAAAAGAATGTTTTTTTTTTTTTTTGGAACAACAAAAAAAATGGGATTTCAAAGCACGTGATATGACAGCATAGTTTGTATCACGTGACTTACTCTCGAATACGGCGAAATTTTTTTGACGCTATTTTCTTTTTCTTCTTATTTTAAGCTCCCAAAAAATATAATGTCTTTGAATCCAGGTGCTTCTGAATGGAAACCAAACTTTGGTGCCAAATCTTTTGTCCCCTCTTTCGCAGGTAATTATTTAAAATAAAAAAAAAAGATGACCAGCAAAAAAAAAAAAAAAAAAAAAAAAAAAAAAAAAAAAAAAAAAGCTCGCTGATACTAATCATAATAATCAGAACCCAAGAAAGAAGTAAAGGAAGAGGTTAAAGCTGAAGCCCCTCAAGTCGAAGCACCCAAAGCTGAAGCACCCAAGCCTGAAGCACCCAAGCCTGAAGCACCCAAAGCTGAAGCTCCTAAAGCCGAAGCTCCCAAGGCCAAGGCCCCCCCTAAGCCTGTTGTTTCTAAGAAGGCTGCTGAAGCTGCTGCTGCCGAAGAAGAGGAGGTCGATGAAGAAGTAGCTGCTGATTTGTTTGGCAAGGAACACTTGAACGTTGTCTTTATGGGTCACGTTGGTAAGCTATAATTTTACAAAAAAAAAAAAATGCAGGAGTGGCTTATATATTGCCTTTAGATGCTGGTAAATCCACTATGGGTGGTAATATTCTTTATTTGACTGGTATGGTTGATAAACGTACAATGGAAAAGTATGAAAAGGAAGCCAAGGAAGCTGGTCGTGAATCCTGGTATCTTTCTTGGGCTTTAGATACAAACACTGAAGAAAGAGCTAAGGTAAAAAAAAAAAAAAAAAGACACAAAACTTCAATCCCCGCTCATACTTTTTTTGTTCTGTGTAGGGTAAAACAGTTGAAACTGGTAGAGCCTACTTTGAAACTGACAAGCGTCGTTATACTATTTTGGATGCACCCGGTCACAAGAACTTTGTACCTAGTATGATTCAAGGTGCTTCTCAAGCAGATGTTGGTGTTTTGGTTATTTCTGCTCGTAAGGGTGAATTCGAAACTGGTTATGAACGTGGTGGACAAACCCGTGAGCACACCATGTTGGCCAAGACATCAGGTATTAACAAGTTGATTGTTGCCATCAACAAGATGGATGATCCCACCGTTCAATGGGATAAGGCAAGATACGATGAAATTACTAGCAAGTTGTCTCTCTTTTTGAAGCAAACTGGTTTCAACCCCAAGACAGATGTCCAATTTATTCCTTTGTCTGGTTTCACGGGCGCTAATATTAAGGACCGTTCTCCCGAACAGTGCCCTTGGTACGATGGACCTTCTCTTTTGGAGTTTTTGGATGACTACAAGACAAATGACAGAAAAATCAATGCTCCTCTTATCATCCCTATTGCTGAAAAGTATAAGGTAAATTATACGATTAATAGCAAATATACTTAATATGATAGGATATGGGTACAATTGTTGTGGGTAAGATTGAATCTGGCCATGTTAAGAAGGGAGCACACCTTTTGGTTATGCCCAACAAGGTAAAAGCATATACATTAACAAATGAATGAAATATTCATCCTCCTCATAGCAATCTGTCGAAGTCACCGGTATTTACAACGAAACTGAAGAAGAAGTTGAACATGCCGCTTGTGGTGACAACATCAGATTGAGATTAAAGGGTGTTGAAGAAGACGAAGTCAACCCCGGTTTTGTCCTCTGTGGTAAGAAAAACCCTGTACAAACCACCACCGTCTTTGAAGCACAATTGGCTATTCTTGAGCACAAGAGTATTATCTGTGCTGGTTACACTGCCATTTTACACGTTCATGCCGCTTCTGAAGAAATCACACTATCCGCTCTTTTACATTTGCTCGACAAAAAGACCGGTAAGCGATCCAAGAGACCCCCTCAATTCATCAAACAAGGACAAAAGGCTATTGTCCGTATCGAGACCTCTGGTTCTGTTTGTGTCGAGACATTTGCCAAGTTACCCCAATTGGGTCGATTCACTTTGCGTGACGAAGGCAAGACAGTGGCTATCGGAAAGATTACCAAGGTTTTGGATCCCAACACTGTTTAAATAAATAAATAAAAAAAAAAAGCTGTAAATTTTTTTTATTAAAGAGAAGCACGAGTACGAATAGAGACTAACTTGTCAGCAATTTGCTGCAAAAAGTCTTCTGTGGTAGAATAATGTTCAGTTGTCATTCTATGAGAAAATTAGTTATGTATACATATATTCAATCGCAAGCGAGTAAAACTTACGCTTTGCCGTGAATGATTAAGGCTAAATCTTTGGTCATCTTGTTATCTATTTCAATAGTCTCAATACATGCTCTTTCTAAATCTTTACAGAACCGAAGTAGTTCAGCATTGTCGTCCAGCTTGGCACGGTGTTCAAGACCACGAGTCCATGCAAAGATGGAGGCAATAGGGTTGGTAGATGTCTTGTTACCCTTTTGATGCTCTCTATAATGTCTAGTAACAGTACCATGAGCTGCTTCTGCCTCTACTGTATTTCCATCTGGAGTGTAAAGCACTGAGGTCATTAAACCCAAGGAACCATAACCTTGAGCAATGATATCTGATTGTACATCACCATCGTAGTTTTTGGTAGCCCAAACGAAGTTACCATTTGATTTGAGTGCCTGGGCGACCATGTCATCAATCAAACGGTGTTCATACCAGATACCAGCCTCTTCATATTTAGACTTGTACTCCTTTTGATAAATGTCTTCGAATATATCCTTAAAGCGACCATCATAGGCTTTGAGGATAGTGTTCTTGGTACTCAAGTAAAGTGGCATTTTTCGTTCAAGAGCAAGACGGAAGCAAGCGTGGCCAAAACCTTGGATAGATTCATCTGTATTGTACATGGCCAAACCTACGCCACCTGACTTTTCAAAATTGAAGACCTCAAAACGTTGAGGTTCAGAGCCGTCTGTGGGGGTATAGATGACTTCGAATTTGCCTGGTCCAGGGGCAACGAAATCAGTAGCACGATACTATTAAAAAAAAAAAAAAAAAAAAAAAAAAAGTAAACATTAATCGCATTAGCAAGAATGGCCTGTTACTTACTTGATCACCATGAGCATGTCTACCAATAATAATAGGGTTTGTCCAACCGGGGACAAGCTTTGGAAGATTCTTTACAACAATAGGTTCACGGAAAACAGTACCATTTAAGATGTTACGGATAGTACCATTAGGACTCTTCCACATCTTCTTGAGTTTGAATTCTATTTCTTTGTAAGTAAAGCGTCTTGTTTTATCCTATTTTTTTTTTTTTTTTTTTTACCTTCAACTCGGGCTTCATCGGGTGTGATGGTTGCACACTTTATACCTACGTTGTATTTTTTAATGGCTTCAGCAGCATCAATGGTAACTTGATCATTTGTCTATATAAGATGTCAGTAAAAAGAAGAAAAAAGAGTAGGGGGGGGGGGAGAACCATATACAAGGTAAATATACTTACAGCATCACGATTTTCAACACTAAGATCAAAGTATTTGATATCCAACTCGAGATAAGGTAAAATGAGTTTATCTTTGATCAATTGCCAGATAATTCTCGTCATTTCATCCCCATCAAGATCAACAACAGGGTTTTTTACAGTAATCTTGGCCATCTTTTTTTTATTATTATTTTTGATACAAATATAAGAATAAAAGAAAGAGAAAAAAGAAATTATTCTCGGAGTGTAAGTTTAGAAGAAGAAGAAAAAAAAAAAAAAAAAAAGATAGGGCAAGGGTTGAGAAAAAAATCCTATTTTCATGACAAATGAGTGTCCCACACACACACTTCCCTTGGTCATACATTCCCCGCATTTTAACCGGATAATCGTTTTGACGCCTCACGCCTTCTTTTTATTGTAAACTCTGTTCAATAGAGGCTTTGTTATTTAACTTTAAAAGAAAAGTTCAATGTTTATGATATATTTCTTAATTTTGTGCATTTGTATGTGTTTATGATGTCAATTGTACTGTGGGAAAAAAAAAAGTCGGTGTTTAGTGTTTTTCATGAGAACAGTAACAGTGCTCTTTATCGTTAATTTTGTGGTTAAATCAATGTTATTGTTATGTCTGAAATACATAGACACATCTAAATTTAAAAAAAAAAAAAAAAAAAAAAAAAAAAAAAAAAAAAAACGCTTTAATTCAGGGCAATATTCAAACTGTGCAATGTATTTTATTTAATTGTCGGAAATTTTTTCAGTAGAGGTACTGTAAGTCTTAGCAACATTACACTGATATATTCAATATAGTAGAGATGTGTACCTCTCTTTTGTGACAAATTATAACAAAAAAAAAAAAAAAAAAAACAGTATATATTACCTCGGCTTTAAGGGTATGATATGTGTTTCTATACATGGCACCACAAAAAATCTTTTGGGTGCTACATTTTGCCGCCAAGATCAAAATATCGTCATTAGGGCAGTCATGTTCACCAGTTCCCTTATTTTTTCTTCTTAATATCAAGTAACTGGATAATAGATAATTTCTACGTTCGTAAGCATGTGTTTTCAGTTAGTTGTAAGGAACTTGTCGCATTTCCCAATAATTGCTTGTCAGTAGTTGGGATGGCTTTTGTTTTTATCACCTTTCCCCCCCTTCCAAAAAAAAAAAAAAAAAAAAATCTAGTCTGTCACTGCTAAGGTAATTGATGGTATTTCTTTAGGCTGACTGTGAATACCAGTACAAAATGGCAGAAAAACTGACATTGATTCTGCAAAATACCGAACATTTAAAAAAAAAAAAAAAAAAAAAGAGGACGTGCACTGTAGGAGCACCGTATTCGGTAGATTTTAGCAATTTGACAAATTAGAAAAACATGATTAAAATTCCATTATATATGGTTCAGTGTCCTCTCTATCCTCGTTACATAATGCATGGTTTAAAGGTAAAATATCCAAAATGAAGTTGTTTATTCAAATGGAAATTTAATGTACTGAGATATCTGTGCATAAAGCTTACCTTGTCTGGAAGCTCTGTGTCAAGATGGCGATTGCGATACCAAGTGGGTTCCAAAAGTCGGCCATTATTGTTGTCAATAAGAATGGGATGGATAACAAGATTTTTTTTTTTTTTTTTTTTTTTTTTTTTTTTTTGTTAAACAAGTGGCTGTCTATCATCAAAAAGGTGAATCAAAAACAATCACTACGGCGCATTGATTGTTTGATTGCAGACAAGTTGTTTGATTTTGGCCAAGCGGTGATTATAGTTTTAATGTTTTCAAGTCACAAAGGAACACAAAATTTCTTTGTCAATCTTTGGTCGGACTTGGTGTTTTTTTTTTTTTTTATAAATAAAGGTGATATTTTTTCCAAATATCTCCTTTTTATTCATGCATTATAAGAACGTATAATAATACTTCATTCACTATTTTTCTATCCAATTGTATCATATCGAAATTATTATATTGACCTAATGCGAAATTGCCTGCTAAATGCTTATTTGCAATCAAACAACCTTTGGCCGAAATCAAACAATCAAACCACCAAAAAAGTCACCTATGCGCCATAGTGATGATAAAAATATCATCACGTAAATATTATGACGTATATTATGTATGTAGTCAGTACTAAAGTCTATTTTATACTTAGACTTGGGGCAAATGCCATACTCGATCTCTCCAACAAGGGCTCCTCCCCACAAAGAATTATTGGGAGTTAATGCCTTTAATATTTTGCTAGAGAAATACCCCCCTTGCCTCACATCCATTGATATCTTTGAAGATATTGTTGATGTCAGTGGCGTTGAAAAGGTAATATTAGATGAACACATAATACTTGACGTTATTGCAAAAGTAAATAATACCTGCTTTTAAAAAGAAAGCTCAGCAAAAGGCTTTGGATCTACAATTTACGATGTCTATTCCGAATAGTAAGTGCGATTGCATGTCGTCAACTAACCAAAAGTTATACTAGTATAATAAATAGTCTCAAGATTCTCCAATTCCAAAAGAAAGTATTTCGTAAAGATTTAGATATCACCGAAAATGATTTTGCTGTGAAGGTGTGGGGGCCCATACTTGAAAGTACGATACGAGATGAGGAAGAAATCAGGCTCAAATGGTAAAGACATCCTTATAAAATGAAGACCTTTTTTTTTTTTTTAGTAGCTTTATTGTTATTGAAATAAACTATACAATATAGGGGCGAAAGTGTTGGAGATTCATCGGGTGTTTCGGAATCCAGAGGATTTAAAGTTGACGTCCGAGCAGTGTATGACCAGTTCAGTGCTAGGAAAAACCAGAAAGAGGTAGACACCGCAAACGTAGAGATGGCCAGAGCAGATGCATCAATCGGTAAAATCACTTCAGATCGCACCAAACTTTTTATTGAAAACAAATGCGTGATTGATCGATTGGTGTTGGAGGGTATCACTAAAGAAGACGCCGTGGTCCCATGCTTACAAATTACTGGTATATAAAATGAACGTAAATCATACAACCAAATAACCCTAATTTTATGATGATATAGGTCCAAAAGCAATATTGTACTCCGTTAGACTCGCAGCAAATGGTTTGTACGTTGGAACTGAAGAAGGAAGATGCTCCTTGGTGAAAAATGGAAATGATATTTCCAATTTCCGACATGCTGTAAACCTGGTACAAACCTTTAGAGTAAGATGAATTAATATGTATAAAAGAAAAGTACTTATTATAAATATATAGAGATCCGTTTTGAATTTAATAAACATTAACAATCAAGAAAATAATGGATCCAAAAAACAAAACAATGTAATTATGGAACGACGGCCGACATGGATTCCACCAACCAATAATAGTAGCAAGTTTCCACCCCTTCCTCAGTATCTTCTTGAATAACAATTTATCATTGACAATTGTATTTTAAAAAAATAATTTTTTTTTTTAAAAAAAAAAAAAACTGTAGATTTATGGGCTGTGATTTGAGAGACTAGTACCGGTCATGTCAACCCATATAGTTTTAAAAGGCTACTGAAAAGTACAAACCAAATTACTTAAGTTTTCTTCTTCAATAAAGTGATTTTGTGAGTCCTTTTTTTTTAGTATTTAAATAGAGAAATAAGATAAGTGGGTTCTTTTGTTTTTGTTTTGTCTACAGAGCTCTTTGACATGATCCATGAGCTCTTGATCATCTTTCGTATCTTTTAATTTTTCCCAATGCCCACCACCCAAGATCATTACCACATCTAATCCAGCCTCTGTAGCACTGCGTACATCTGTAACTACATTATCGCCTACACAGATGATTTACCATTTTTTTTTTTTTTTTTTTTTTTCGAATAATGAGCCACTACATAATCATAGATACTTTCCAAATAACAAGACTCGGTATATTTGACCAATATCAACAATTTTGGATTTCAATGGATTGTAATAGATTAAAGTGGTTGTTTATTTGACAATGGATTTTTTTTTTAACCCAACATACTGGATCCATCAATATCAAAGATACTAGTCATAGCCCCTTGCTTGCTTTTAAGACGATCATCCTTAATTACTCTAAAGCAAGTAGGTGAGTTGATTGTCTCGATTCTATGACAATTACCTGTTGTCTACACGAACATCCTCTGTTTCAATACCTAATTGCGCTTCGGGCATGACGGCCTCTAACACATAATGATTGTCGCAGTGGGGACAATATTCATCTTCTTCTTCATAATCGCTATATAGATGATCGTTTAATTTTCTATATTTAAGGGGAGGTTTCTGTCTATGCTACACTTTACGTTACGTCTTTACGGAAAGCCTTTTTACATTTTTTACAGGCAAACACCATCTCGTTTGTCTTTCTTAATGAATGATCGGCGACAGCAGCATGACATTCTGCACAATCAAACCATTTTTTACAGCATGGAGCACGAATAGAGACCTATTTTTTTTTTTTTTTTTTTTTTTTTTTTTTTTACTTGAGCGTTAAGAATATGTTTACACATTGGGTATAAGTAAACTTTTTTTTTTTTTTTCTATAAATGAAAAGAAAAAAGAAATTTGTTTTCCGCTAATTGATTTACGATGAACAGACCACATGGTAAGTCAAGATCGTCTGAGATGCATTGATAGGCAAGGGGGAGACTACATAATTTTAATACGAATTGACATAATATGTATTGTGGTTTATGCCTATTTCTTGATAAAACAGACTATCTATTGGTTTTAGTTATGTGTACCTGATCAAAAGAATTCAGTTTATGTCTACTTTAACTGAAAAATAATTCACGGACTTTGTTCGAAACTAATTTCGCGGATTAAAGAAGTAGTAGTCTTATGAATCAATTTTCTCGCTCAATGGATGCTGGGTCACAAGAGAGAAAAAAAAAAAAAAAAAGAAGAATAAAATATAAAAATGTCAAAAAATGTATTGCTCGCCAAAGATTGACAAAAGATGTCTACTCCATTGCAGTGTTTAGTACCAACGCTTTGGTAATGGTACACTAATCTGATACTTTACTTTATGTGCACTTTTTGAAGGAGCATATTGTTCCTGGCACCGTAGCAAAAAAAAAAAAAAAAAAAAAAAAAAAAAAAAGAGAGAACGGTTCTTATTAGATTCTTTTGGGTAAAAACATGCCTCGTGAAAAAAAAAAAAAAAAAAAAAAAAAAAAAAAAAAAACAGATCAATCTATTTTGATTGGTAGCAAATATCACTGCTGCTAAGCTTTGAAAGAATTATGAGTGCACCGAATGTTTAGAGAAGTTGCAATACATGTATAACCAAAAAGTCAAACGCAGACCATTTGAAACTGCGCACATAAAGCAAAGACATTTTAGATTACATAGTAAACAACACTAACAACTTTGACCACAAAAACCTTCAAATTCATACAGTTCAAATCTTTCTCAAGCATGCTGACTATAGGGGGCGGAGGAGAAGAAGGGGGGGGGGGATTTTCTTTTGTAAATGAAAGTCGAGTAAAGGGATTTCTTTTCTAAATGCTTTCCAGTTCTGTTGGGTTAGAGTAATTGCCCGAGAAAGTAAAACTTTGTATTGTTTAAACATTCCTTGTCATTGTTCCTACGTAGGAATTTCTTGTTTGTGGTATTGACGTAGAGAAAAATATATTGTCTTTCTTTTTGTCATCACGAAAAGCTCACGATGCTTTGACAAAAAAAAATAAAAAAAAAAATAAAAAAAAAAATAAAAATAGAAAAAAAAAAGGGCCACGTTGATGAGTTTATTTATAGACATTGCCTTTTTTTCTCTTTCTTTCTCTCCCCTCTTTTTTTTTTTATGAAACATCAAACACTGTCTTGCTTTAAACAATCTTTTGAAATCTATGAAAAATATAGATTTGAGAAAGAAATCGGTAAAGGCACTTATGGTATCGTGTGGTAAAAAAAAGAAAAAAAAAAAATGAGAAAAGAAATTATTTGACAGCTTAAAATGTAGTGCCGCTGTGAATACTAGAACAGGTGTACCTTGCGCTATTAAAAAAGTAATTGAGATATTTCCTTGAATTTATTGTTAAGCAATATCATAGGTGAACAAGTTATTTGAAAGACCTGTGTTGACAAAACGTGCTTTAAGAGAAATCAAATTATTAGAACATTTCAATGGGCATAAAAATGTAAAAAAAAAAAAAAAAAAAAAAAAAAAAAAAAAAAAAAAAAAAAAAAAACTTTGTGTTTATTATCGAAAATAACACGAGTAGATTATTCGACTTTATGATATGGATATTGTGGATTATCACCAATTTAACGAATTGTAAGCCTGAGATGTTTTCTTATTTTATTTAACCCTTTAATGATTAGATACTTGTATCAAGAATTGATGGAAGCAGATCTCCAACAAATCATTAGATCAGGCCAACCATTGACAGACGAACATTATCAAAGTTTTCTTTATCAAATCTGTTGCGGATTAAAATATATCCACAGCGCTAATGTAAACAAATAATAATAATAATAATAAAGGTATGATATCGTCATGTTAACAAGTTTTTTTTTTTTTTTTTTTTTTTTTTTTTTTTTTAGCACAAACGAACAATCATATTTAAATTTTCCAAAATAGGCAATCTCCTTGTCAATACAAGATGCGAATTAAAAGTATACAATAGAAAGAAGGAGGCTTGTATTGACGCGTTATTTTTAGATTTGTGATTTTGGATTGGCTCGTGGATATATTGAAGCAGATACAGGTTTCATGACAGAATATGTAGCCACTCGATGGTATAGAGCACCAGAGATTATGTTAAGCTTTAAAAGTTATACCAAAGCTAGTAAGTCTATCTTTTATTAGCTCAAGTTTAACCCAAAAAAAAAAGTTGATATGTGGTCTGTGGGCTGTATTTTTGCTGAATTACTCGGTGGAAAGCCACTATTTAAAGGCCAAGATTGTAAAGTAAAAAAAAAAAAAAAAAAAAAAAAAAAAAAAAAAAAAAACCCATTTCAATAATCTCATCCTTTATCATTATCATTATTATTATTATTATTATTATTATTATTATTTAGTTGTGGATCAACTCAATCAAATACTCTATGTACTTGGAACACCTGATGATGACACCCTGAGTAGAGTGGGAAGCGAAAGAGTAAGAGAAAAGAAATACTGGAATTATACATGACATTTTACTTTAGGCACAAGTTTATATCAAAGGATTAGAAAAGTTTCAAAAGATACCCATCAATCAATTGTACCCAAATGCATCCTCTGAAGGTAAAATCATGAAAGTAATATTTTTTTACTCAATCCTTGAAAAAAAAAAAAAAAAAAAAAGCCCTAGATTTAATGGAAAAGATATTGACTTTTGATCCGGTATCAAGAATCAATGTAGAAAAAGCGTTAGAGCATCCTTATTTTGGGCTATTTCATGATATTGATGATGAGGTAATACATATCTCACATATAGAAACTAACTTGTTCTAGCCTATTCACCCCAATTCATTCGATTTCTCATTTGAATCACTAAAGACATCCGAAGAAATGAAAGAAGAGTTGATTGAACAAGTAAAGAACTTTAAAGCGAGAAAACACAGCTTAAAGATCGACATGAAAGGATTAAGACGTCAAACGAGGTGAGTTGCAAATTTCTTTCTCCTCCAATGACCTTTTTTTAATGGGTAATGTTTAGCATAAGCGCTTCTCGTTCGTCCAAAGGATCTGATGCTGATTTTGGCTATGCAAATGAATTGATAACAAGTCCAGTTGAAGTAGATCCACATTTAGAACGTGATTTAGGTGGTTTAACTTCATGACGTACATGAAGCGTAGATCTGAAAAAAAAAAAAAAAAAAAAAGCAAGGGTGTAGAGAGAAAATTTTCTTTTTTTTTTTTTATTATTTTATTTTTTCTTCTTTCAAACAATAAATGTCCAACGAACCTTTCACTGTAAAACCTTTCAAAAAAAAAAAAAAAAAAAGAAAAGAAAAATTCTTTGTAAATATTGACTATTTCAATACTTAAAGGATATACCACCCGAAGCACCTCTTCGCGTCAACACACTTCGAGTTTTAGGAACTAATGGCACACGTCATTCCTTTTTAAACAGTTTGACATCCCACGTATTTCACGCTGAAACAACTGAAGAAGTCATGGCTAAAGTGAAACGTGTTGCTGCACAACTACAAAAACATGATGTATTTGAAGAAATCAAAATCTATTTAGACACAAACCACCAAGAGCCTGATACAGTCAATATCACAGTTCATTTAAAAGAAAAGGAAAAGGCTGTATTTGAAACAAAGGTGAACGTGGGTGATAACCAAGCTGAATTGGTAAAAAAAAAAAAAAAAAAAAAAAAAAAAAAAAAAAAGGGTATTTGGTTCTTAATCTTTATTTATAGAATGGTGGGTTGGGTATCCGTAACCTTTTTGGAGGTGGAGAAAGTGTTTCCACAAGTTTTGCTTTTGGTAACCGTACAAAGGCAGCTGTTGAGGTAAATTTATTAGGACCGGAATGGATCATATAAAGAAAATACTCATGCTATTTGGTTTAATAGAGTGTACTTGAGACACCTTTCTTTTCCAATGCTCACTTCAAGGCTGGTATTTTTGGAAATTGGGCAATGAGAGATCATAGTCAAATCAATGCTTTCAAAGAAACAGCCAAATCTATCGGATTCCGTTTAAGGGTACATGGAAGATATTGAGATGAAAATATTCATTATCTCTTTGTATATAGGGCTGGAGTGAATTCGGTGAACACCAACTAGCCTATACTATCACTGATAAGGATATCACGGCTCTCCAATCAGCATCCTATACGAAAAAAAAAAACACACACACCCACACACACACACACACACACACACATATATATATATATATATATATATATATATACACGTTTTTGATTTTACAACCTATTTTATATAGTGTGCGTTCAAACTCTGCCTCTCATGTCAAACACGCCATTCAACATAAAATCGTTCGCGATTCACGTGACAATTCTTTACTTCCCACACGAGGTCAGTATGTCGGTTTGTTTCAAGAAATTGCTGGTTTGAGCGGTAAAGGAGACGTGAGCTATATCAAGCATGAGCTGAACGCCTCTCATCATCAACCTCTTGGCGAATCCTTGACCCTTAGCACTTCTGTTCGAGCTGGTCTCTTGTCTCATGTAGCCAAGGATGTTCATATCACGGACCGTTTCTATTTGGGTGGTCCTTTATCTGTCAGAGGTTTCAAGATGGGTGGTATTGGTGAGCGTGATGGAAGTAAGTTGATCTCCCCCCCCAAAAAAAAAAAAAAAAATGATAAAGTGAGATTGACAATGGTATTCTATAGACGATGCTGTAGGCGGTGAGGCCTATTGGGCAGCAGGCGCTAGTTTGATCAGTGCCATTCCAGGAATGAGTCATCTTCCTATTAAAGCCCATGCTTTTGCCAATGCAGGTAGCATTGTGACCAAAACAACACAGAATACAATCAATGAGTTGACTCAAGAACCTCGTGCATCTGTCGGTCTTGGTTTCATCTTCCATCACAGCATTGCAAGAATAGAAGCTAATTACTGCGTACCTTTAAGATATTCTGCAAGTGATTTGCCACAGCCCAAATTCCAATTTGGTTTTGGACTCAATTTCTTGTAACATAATTAAAAAAAAAAAAACCTTATTTATTACCTTTTTTTTTTAAATGCAAAGAGAGAGGAGGTGCTGCATTAAAATATAAAGTCTAGATTTTGTTTTAATTTTTTCCTTTTTTTTTTTTTTTTTTTTTTTTTTTTTTTTTTTTTTTTTTTACTTTAAAATGAAACTTGCTTGCCTTTTATTACCTATAGTTTTCTTTTGTGTTTTGGCTGATGATAATATAATGTGTGTTGATATGGTTGTTCCTTGGTAAGCACTTGGGATTATTCATCAAAACTAAAGCATATATAGTCCAAAACGATGCAAAGACACCTGTATTTATCCTAATGTAGCTTGTCCAAAAGCTCATAAACCAAAATGTCCAGGGGACCATAAATTTCCAAAGTAAGAGGCTGTGTTTTATATTTGATAGTAATTATTATATTAGAAGAAATACACCCATAAACTGTTTTGCTCCCTGCCAAACAACCAATTTAAAACCTCCCTGTCCAGAATCTTGTCCTAATTCTTGTATTTACAAAAGTAAGGGAGACTTTTTTTTTTTTTTTTTTCGAAAATATTTAAAAATCTCATTCTTTTTTTTTTTTTTTTTGGGAAAAAATAGAGGCTCATGATCCATGTTGTCCTGGTTTGCTTAAGCCCATTTGTTCACACTAAATTATAAGTAAAATTGCTTTATATCCAATTTTGTGTTTAAACCCACAGGTGATTATTTCAATTTTCTGATAAAGTTGTAATGCATGGAAATTTCTTTGTGTTGATATATTAAGTATGTCACAAAATTGTAAAGAGGCAAAAAAAAAAAAGCTTTGTTCTTGATCTCTCCATACAAACA
The DNA here is from genome assembly GCA_000697035.1 of Rhizopus stolonifer B9770. Lineage (NCBI taxonomy): Eukaryota > Fungi > Mucoromycota > Mucoromycetes > Mucorales > Rhizopodaceae > Rhizopus > Rhizopus stolonifer. The sequence goes on from JNDS01003229.1 coordinate 19,897, forward strand.
AGATAAAGTGAAACCTTTATTATAATTACAAATTAAGGTGTGATGACTGCTCTAATCTTTCTTGTGCGCAATGGTTAAACAGTTGATTTTTAAGAATTGACAAAAACTATGGATGACCACCAGCGCCCATCGTGTATAAGCTATCAATGCAAATATGAAATATGAACACAAAAAGATATATTCTGATTCCGCTGTCAATAAAGATCCTCTGAACAAGAAAAAAAAAAAAGAAAGTTAGCTTCGTTCCCACATCATTCACGTTATAAAAAAAAAAAAAAAAAAGTCTTACGTGGGTATAAAACGAGGCAAGTTGGTCAAGATAGCACCTGTGATGAGAGGAATAAGTAAGATTGTGAACTTGGGGAAACCTGACTTGGTAAGGTGTGCCAAAATGATCTTGGTGGCCATTCTACCAAATACGATTCCTGTTGTGATGGCAAATAAAATAAAGTGGTGATGACTCAAAATGGTTGAATAAGGTGATGTGACCCAAAAATAGAGCGATACAATATAAGCGGCAATAGGACTGTTTTGAACAAGCATTGTCTTAAAAAACGGCTGGTCTTTACTTTTACATGCTTTATACATGGAATAAAAGCTAACAAAAATTAATCTTCTTCTTTAAAAAAAAAAAAAAAAAAAAAAAAATCTCCCAACGAATTTCTTACCAAGAAGGAACATGAGTGAATAAAAAGAGTAAACCAACACACCAAATCAATCCATCCGCAAGGGATAGTTCAGGTAATGATGAGAACTTGTATGTTGTTTGCCAAAATTCGGGACCTATTATACTTGATAAGTTCTTGTATATATATATATATATATATATATATATATATTTACCATAAATCCCTGAAATGATAAAGATAATGCATGATAAAACGACTCCCTCTGTTGGGGCATTAATGTATCCCAAATACAATGTTCCCGTATGATACTCTTCTGCAGTCGAAAGATAAAATCCCAAGGTTGCAATTCCATATAAAAACACGCTTGACTTTGAATGACCTGCACCCAATGCTGCTGCTTGCAAAATGGCAGCAAACGAACAGTTGACCGCGTCACATCCATGATCAAATAATTCTCCAAGAGGAGAAGATGAATTGGTTCTTCTGGCTTGTTTACCATCCACATTATCGAAAGTCGAGTAAAGCCAAAGACCGATAGCAAAACTAAAATAAAGCCATGAGGGCCCTTCGGTTTCCATGTTGGGTGCAAAGAAAACGGCTAAAACAACATTGATAACCATAAAAATTAGACCTGTCAGCGTAATAAGATTTGGTCTAAAAAAAAAAAACAAAAGGGAGTTGTTAATTTTTTTTTTTTTTCGGTTCTCTCCCATATCAACTTACGCCATATTCATAGGGAAGAATTGAACACACCAGTTCCAGTAATGACTTAGTATATATTTTGTGGTTAGAGATCGATCAATAGCGCTATATTTATAAGAGTGAAGTGCATTTAATTGATCTTGACTTAGAAATTCTGACTTTAGAAACATTTTTAAAAGAGAAAAGAGAGAGAAAAGCAGACCTTGGGACCTTATTTTTTTTTTTATGGCTCTTGGTTACACACTTGACTAATATATCACTTGTGATATTTTGTTTAGTGCAGTCTGTCCTTTTTTTTTTTTTTTTAAACACAAACACGTAAAACATATTTATTGGATACTCGAAATGTATTTTTCATTGCAAATGAACTGATTGCAAAAAAAGATTAGAATGTATACGATTCAAAAGAAAACCAACATTACAATGACTCCTTGCTTGAGACATGTTTAAAGGAGATTGACAACATATATGTGTTTTTTTTTAGTCATCGAACAGTTCTTTCCATTTTTTTATCAAAAAAAAAGACATCTACAAGGCTTATAGATTCCTCACTTTTGGTCCTCAAAATACACACTCTATACATCAACTATATCACAAGTAACGGATTATGGTACAGTCATATCCCTTTCTGTAATCCGGTCATTGGTAGAGATGTTGTAAGACACACATACGTCTTTATACAAGGGCTCGATCTTCAAATTGGAGACTGATCAATTTTTACTTGGTCGCGTTTGGTTCATTGATATCTGTTTTTTTTTTTTTTTTGCGTAACCAGCAGTTTACATGAAAGCAATAGATATTTTTAAATGCTGAAAAAGTTTCCCCATGTAAAATCTGTTGTCGTTCTTTTCTCAACCACTCACCAATTGTGCAATACATTCCAATTGAGTTGTCAAGTCTTGAGGCAACGATCGAAGAACAGGTTTGCCATATTCATGTAATTCAATCAACTCGTCTTCAGAAAAAACGTCATTCCAATGATTGTCATCCAAATCCAGAATGAGAGACTGGCAAGGACTTCAGAAAGAAAGAAAAAAAAATCAATGAATAAAGATTAAATAATGTGCCTTATCTTCCAAGCACATCTTTCTCAATGACTTACTGATGGTATACACATTCAAGAGCAAATCGTTTCATTTTTTCCTCGACTGATTCAGGGTTAACATTGTCCTTGGCAGCTTGATCGCAAGTTGCTTTTAAATACCAAAATTTGGCTGGATCCAAGGCGTTGAACATTTCCTTAATGTTTGTTTTGTCTTCCTCTGTCAATAAATGCTTCAAGGTGGAGGTGGAAGAGGAGAATGAAGAAGAGGTATTGCTGTTATTATGATCATTGTTATTACTATTACTGGCTTTTTCATTAATTCTTTTAAAAACAGATTCCCAGCATGCATTTTCTTTTACCTATGAAAAGACAACAAGCAGTTATTGTCAACTTTCCTTTTATTTTTATTTTTCTAAACTTACAAGAACAATATCCATTAGTTTCGCTGACTGAGAAAAACGTTTCATCCATAAGCTTTTGACCTTATCAAATGTTGCTGATTGATCAGTTTCTTCCACAATGTAGTCTGCCAGTTGATCAATAACATTTTGCAAGGGTATTTCAACTGTATTTTCGGCAAGTTGGAGAAGTACAGGACATATAACTAATTCATAAATGTTTTGCGTGCTTTTAGTTTTTTTTTTTTTTTTTTTTTTTTTTTCGCGTTATTTATTCTTACAACAAAGCAGTACCTTCTTTATGAAGAGGATCAATATCAGAATTGGCCTTTGACATGATGACAACAGAGACACACAACAAGAAGAAAAAAAAATTTTTTTTGCCTCCAACGAAAGGGTGATTATATGGACATCATTTTCTAAGCCCCTTGTTACTTCCTTTACCTCCTATTATTTTGCATATCTCTAATACATATACTTAGAAGGCGCCTTTAGAAAAAAATCAATATGAGAAATATTAAAAATTGTTTATGACAGACTTGAAGACTAGTTAAAGTTACCTTTCTACATCCATCACAGTCTCTAATTCTATCATTATTTACATGTACAGACACCTTAAAAAGTAGACATGAACACAAGGAACTATATGTAAAGAAAAAAAATGTAAAAAAAAATTTTGGGAGGGAAAAAATGGTGTCCCTACAATCACCCCAAAGACAGAATTAATATTTATTATGGCTTTTGGGAGGTTTTCTTTCGTCATTATAAATCTTGCATCTTGTAATCTTTTTTTTTTCTTTTTTCTTTTTGTCATTACTTGGTGACCTTGCTGGTTCCGCCCGCGTAAGTGCATCTTGTAATCTTTTTCTTTTCTTTTTCTTTTTGTCATTACTTGGTGACCTTGCTGGTTCCGCCCGCGTAAGTGCATCTTGTAATCTTTTTCTTTTCTTTTTCTTTTTGTCATTACTTGGTGACCTTGCTGGTTCCGCCCGCGTAAGTGCATCTTGTAATCTTTTTCTTTTCTTTCTTTTTGTCATTACTTGGTGACCTTGCTGGTTCCGCCCGCGTAAGTGCATCTTGTAATCTTTTTCTTTTTTTTCTTTTTGTCATTACTTGGTGACCTTGCTGGTTCCGCCCGCGTAAGTGCATCTTGTAATCTTTTTTTTTTTTTCTTTTTTCTTTTTTCTTTTTGTCATTACTTGGTGACCTTGCTGGTTCCGCCCGCGTAAGTGCATCTTGTAATCTTTTCTTTTTTTTTTTTGTATTGGAAGGTTTTTGTTGTAATTACCACCTTACAACCTTTGCTGATGAACATTGTTTCAGTCAAGATAAATGAGATCCACGTCGTAGGCTACATCATCAATGGTAAGTACTCATAAAAAAAAAACGTGATCATCCAAATTCGATAAATCAATGCTGACTGCGTTCATTGAACTTGAAGGTGAAGGAATAAGTCTTATGGACATGGATTCCCCAATGGGGTATATCACAAGAATCCGACGACTCAATGAAATGACGTATCCATCTAGTAGTGATGATTATGTCACATGTATAGTCCCTTTGTTGCAAATGGCTGGTCTGGGAAAGGTAATAATGGAAGACACGCTCAATATCATCCACCACACTCCTCGAGCCCTTACTCTCTCAAACCATCCCTCCGCTCACCCTGTCTTACCATCTTGCTTTTTACCATCCTCAAAAAAAACAAAAAACCAAAAAAATCAAATATAATTAGCCCTTTGTATATAAATATTCCTGCATCTATTGTTTTGTCGATATCATTTTTTT
>JNDS01003234.1:0-21043 GCA_000697035.1 Rhizopus stolonifer B9770
TCATACAATCATTAAGAGGCGATGAAAGAAGGCATCCAGTTTGTTAAAATTGAACCTCTCACTGATCGGCTAGAATTTATTGGACCGATAACGAAAACCGCCAGTGGAAACCACCTGAAGGGGACACTTTCCATTTCGCTCAATCGAGCAGTCAAAGTCAAATCAATCACCCTCAAGTTCAAAGGAAGATACAACACTAGTCGCACCAGTGATCTTCAGAGTCTGGCCATGGCTGCCAATGCGCTACCCAAGCTAAAGACAAAAATCGTGGAAAGATCGTTGGCATTGAATGGAGGACAACACAGCTTTCCGTGGGAGATGGTGGTACCCAATGTATACCCACAAACAATTGCGACTGAACGATGTAGTATTTCTTATTATCTCGAACTCAAGATATCTTTGGGCGTCGGTCGTTCTTTTATGGTCGAACACCCCATGACGATTCAGAGACACTTGGTGGCCTCCACTCAATCAGCTGTGCTGTTGAACACAAGAATCCATAAATATACTTCACCAGGAAAACTTTATTGTGAAATAGAGGTGTCCAAGGTAGTCTGTGCAGGACAAGGCTATTTTCCGATATTCATCAAATATGCTTGCGTTCATGAAACACGGATTAAACACATCTCTACTCATATCACTCAGTTGGAAACCTGCAGGTAAATACAATCGCCCTCTGATTTTTTTTTCTTTTTCTTTTTTCTTTTCTTTTTTCTTTTCTTTTGTCTTTTCTTTTGTCTTTTCTTTTTCTTTTCTTTTTCTTTTCTTTTTTCTTTTCTTTTTTCTTTTTTTTCTTTTTAGCTAACAAAATAATCATAGAGCAAGAAGTCCAGCAAAAACCGAAACTGAAAAGAGATTTGGTGAACAGTCTGTTTCATCAAAGATAACCACAGACCTTTACCCTATAACAACCAGTCACGTTGAAACCCCATCGAGTAATATTGACATATCACCACTTCTCTTGACTCAAAGCATTCCTGAAACCATCATCTTTGGAGTCGACTCACCGCTTGTGACCATAGCGCATCAATTGGATGTCACCTTTGATTTATTTCACAGCAAACTACAGACGAGAATCCCTATCTTGATGACCACCGTACCCTCTAGTGATAATATGAAGAGAATCAGTTACCCAGCTGAAAGCCAGATCCATCAAAAGCCACTGTCAGTCGAGACAAGTGAAGCCAAAAGGCCAATCTCACAAACACCGTCTTTAAGAAAGTGCCTCTCGGATCAACAGGTCGGACCACTCGACACCTCCCTATCCCCTTCTTCATCTACAAAGACTGCCGGCAGTGCCAAGTTTTTGGCAATTGATACCAACTTGGCCAACAAGCTAAGGTCGATGAGCGTGGATGAAACAGATGAAAAGAAATCCCAAATGTATTACATGAACTCGCCTTCGATGACAGGTGGTATTTTGTCCCCACCGATGGAAGCGAACGCAGGCTTATTCCCACCGCCAAGACCACGCAAGAAGACACTTTCTTCCGAACATCCTCGTCGTCATTATCAAACAAGAGAGACAATGAAGAAGATTCCAGAGGCGTTGCCTACACCACCTACATCAGGTCGACTGAGTGAATTCTCTCCAATGGTCTCTCCTGTGGATGGAACCATTGGTCATAAAAGATCAGATGCGTTTAACAATGATCATAGAAAATACCCTCAATCTATTACCAGCCATTACGTCTCGGCCGAATTACCACCTCTTCCTCCTCCACGTTCTCTCATACCTACTTCTGAAATCACTTGATTCTCCTTTATTTTTATGTATCAATAATTAAAGTATTAATACTTCCTTCTCAATTGTAAGGAAGCCCCCCTAAAAAAAAGACCTGTTAAGAAGGAAAATGCTGAAGGATATAAGTTTTGGGACTGTAACTGGTCACTGTATTAATTTCTTAAAAATTATTATCGAAATGGACAAACATCTACATATGAAATGTCACTATATAGTTATGGACAATGCACCCATTTGCATGTATGAAAACATAAAGAAGTATATTGAGTATCGAGGATATAAATGTGTGTATCTCCATACTTACTCTCCTGAGCTTAATCCAATAGAACAATTCTGGGTAGTGACGAAAAGTAAGGTTAAACGCCCTAGGTTTTTGTAGGAAGATACTTTGTCAAAAAGAATCACGAAGGCCTGCAGCAGTGTAGACAAACGTCACTTCAAAAGTTTTGTTTCGCATTCTTACAAGTGTTGGGACAGATATCGTAATAAAGTGTCCATATAATGCCCTTAAACACCTTCATCAAAAGCAACAATGCAGTAATGAAATCAACAGGTAAATAAACAAGAAAAAAAAATATTTCTTTTATAGATCAAGCGCATTTGTCACACCTTTCAGTGAGCACGATTTTTTTTTTTTTACTCATACACTCTTGATAAATTATCCATATCTGTAATGAATCTTTGTTAATTACATTTTTAAGTGTTATGTCTTCCATTTTATTTGTTTTAAAAAATACAGTTCATTTTCATTGATACTAACAGTGATGAACTAGAATGGAAGATAGGCATGGATTTTTATTTTCAAAAGTGATTACGAAGGCTATCTTTTGTAGAAAACCGTTTAAATAAATCTTGGGCGTGCCCTTCGGCGAGACATTTATTCCAGTCCATTCGATGTTCCAGACTTCTTTGAAAACTGTACAGAAATACACGTTCAGACACATACGTATTAGCTGAACAAGTCGAACTGGCGGCATCCCCCAACAGAAGCTTCCTTGGAATGTCTAAAGATTCGTTCGATGAATTCGTTTCCGTCGCTGTTGAAAACTTGAGTTTGAGCCGTACATTGTATTCTAATCCACGGTCAATGATCTTAATGACTTTGGATGTTCCAGGGGCATCTTTCAGAGATATCTTGGCTTTTTAGAGAATGTTTGTTTGAGCGGAACATACTATGTCGGCAGCTTCGATAATATTATAATCATGCGTATGAATCTGGTTTTGGAAATCATATGAAAGCCATTAGAGTTGTTTGATAGTTGATTTATCATAATGGACATGGCAAAAAGGGGATGGTGCTTGTTTAACTATAAATGAGACGAGTGCTTGTAATGGCGTTAGCGAAATATCAGAATCGATGAGAGTTTGATTTGAAGTAAGGTAACAATCTTTCGCCCAATAATCTCTGTTAACCGATGATCGTAGCCATGATTTTCCTTCCACCGGTATGAACTTGGACAGAAGGAAAGTTGGAGGCACTTTGCCGGTGCACGTGACCAGAACCAAAGGATACACGTTGTAAATATCGACGATTTCAAGCGAGTACTGGAGCAATCTGTTATTAAGTAGGAAAAAAAGATAAGCAAAAATACAATGAAACAAAAAGATACCGGTTTATTGTTTGTAAAGAGAGAGTGGTTATCTATAGTTTTTGAGAAGTACCTTTCCTATCTAAGTTATGCAATTGTTTGCTGCCAATTATTGGTCTCATACTGGGCATTTGATATCTTTACCAGCTTGATATGATCATTATTCTATGTCAGATCTGGAATCGTTATATGATTGTATGGGATTGGATTTGAATGTGTTGCAGGATAATCTAATCTTTAGTGTAATTTGACTTATTCTTTGAGCAAAGCCTTGTGTCATTCACGATGTACATCAATAAGTTAAAGTATCTGTCAATCATATGGATTGGGATATTTCAGGATGGTAATATCAAGATAATTGTCTAATAGCTGATCAGGGCATTGCCTGTGCTCAGTCTTGTGGTATTTCTATCAATCTTTACTCATTCACAACACAATTGACGCATAAATGATTCGTTAACCGATTTCTGCACCTCTACAAGAATTAGTGGGAGAGATTGTTGAATGGCAAGATTTGGTATGTACAGCATGTCACAGAGGCTCCCGTTCTATTCAGTGTTAGCTAATGTGTATGTGTCATTTGGAATGTCCAATAAGCCAGTTGTCACAAGGTTGATAATAGTTGGAGTCCTGAGAATACGCTTGATCAACCGGTCGCTTCCAGGCAAATCGTCGTATGGCAATTCAAATAACAAAAGATCGTCATCTAAGGATTAATGAATATATCGGAAATGCAACATATAAAAAGAAAAAGAAAAAATGGCTCACATACCCTTATTTTCAAGTTGGATACTGTCTGTGTCGTTGCTTATTGTCATGACTGTAGTATCTCTCTTGTATTTGATTGTATAGAGTTAAAAAAAAATTCTTTTTTTTTTTTTTTTTTGGTATGAGGATTTTATTATCGATATGTTGTCAACATGACGGACATCATTTTTGAATTTTATAATAACAAAGAAACCAGATAAATATAACAGGGCCATACTCACAAAAGAAGAGACAGGAAATTGCAGCCTCGGGCAATTGAATCAGTGTCATGAGCAATCAAGAGAAGCATTATAATCATTACACTAGAAACCGAAGCCCCGTTTTCTCAAAAATAAATATCGAATTTAGAATAATTAACGTTATGAGTTTAAATTGTTATTGTCACTCCTATTAAAACAATCACAGCAACTTCACCAGAGAAATATTTATAGACCGTATACTTGAATATTAATTATCGCACTGCGTTAAGATAGCTGAGTGGTTACGAAGATACAGATGAGGTTGTGTATAAAAAATCCTAAACAAAACAGCGGACCGAAAAACTCATTTACAACCGAGCATAATGAGCATATAAAAGAACTACTTGATGATGACCCCTAGTTATATTCAAGCGGCATAATAAATAGTTTGAATGGGCAATTTGAAGATTTTAATATATCAAAGTCGCAACTTAATAACCATTTACGAATCACGATGTTCATCACTGTGAAAAAACCGACGTTTGAACCTGAAGTCAGAAACTCAATGGGAAACCAACAGACAAGATTCGAGTGGCTTATGGAATGGAAAGATTCTGGTCTAGATTTTACAAAAAAAATGTATTTTTATTGATGAGGCCGGGTTTCATATTAATAAGAGAGATAATTAGGCATCTCTGCAATAGTAAAGCAGCTTTTTCAATATCATTCTGGTAAGCAAATCTAAAAAAAAAGGCTCAATTAAATTTTTTTTCGGACTTGTAGTTCAAAAATACCCTCTCAGTAAAATACAATAAGCCTGGATACTTCACCACGATTAAGTATGAAACATCGTGCGTGTTATTGAATATTGACTTTTATATTATAATTTTTCATGGCATCTTTTGGATGGTCCTTCGTTGTATTATTGAGTTGCTTATTCCCATAAATGCATAAAATTGTATATAATAAAATAGATTTGCAATCGTGGTTTATTTGTTTATTATAACGATACAGCATACTCACGTCTTGATAAGTACAACACAAGCAGACCTACCTTAGAAGAACCATTATACAATCTTTCACGTATGCGCCAAGTCAGTACGTTGGGCGGTATACTCATTATCAGTGATAACAGCTTCTGTTTGCTTTGCTTCATTGTTGTTTGCTTGCATAAATAGAAAAACATACTGTCTACCTGTTTCTTAAGACCAGGTAAGCCCGTCTTTTAAAGAGCCACATATACCATCTGAACAGAAAAAGCTAAAAAGAAAATTTAGATATATTTACTATGTCTCTAATTACTATTCCTCGATCAAAAGCTAATCGCCATATTACTAAAGTTGATTTGGTTGAAGGTAAGAGCTCATCAATCCAATCGATAAAATAACCTGTAAACAGTAGTGATAAATAAAATAAAATTCATCACAGTTGCATCAAGCCAAATTCACACATCAATGTAAGAAAAACGCAAGAGAGCAAATGACTTAGTTGAATAGTTCTTGTAAACAGAACAACCAAATATCAATATATTCATTTGATTCGAAAAAGCGCTGATCAATTAGAAAAGATACTTGCACATAAACTCAAACCACCTGTCTCACCCAGACCAGCCAAGATCAATACTTTGAATCTAAAGAGAGCTCGTGGAAATTCGACTAATTTCGTGGATGACGAAGAAGACGAAGAAGACGAATCCATCGATATTTTTGCTGAATTTCTCACACAAACCAAAAAAAAAAGCTCATAATTTGTCACTATGGGCGATGTCTTACTCCAGACAGTCATTGATTCTTCCAGTCTTGCTCCCGCACAAGCCCATACCGGAGATAGTCTTTCAATACCCACGCGTTCACCCACAGTGGGCTATATACCCAATATCCATGTCCCACCGCTCTTGACTATTCATCACCAGCTACAAAAATAAAACAACCATCCTACGCTACTGCCCAAGATCAGATCACTGTATATGAGTGCCATGATGATTCAGATCATGATGGAATTTCTATCCGGTCTGCTAGCCTACCAGCTTACTCTGATCGAGTCAGCCCTCCTCCGTGCCATTCCACCCGAAGCACTCTTGTCCCATTCTGAAAGGAGCCCTCATTCTCATGTGGTAGCCCTCGCCGACTTCTTCAACTTTCTCACAGGCGCCATTGAACATTCTATTCTCTTGCCTCAAGGAGCCTGTCGTCGTGCAGAGATCCTGAATCACTGAATCAAGTTCGCTTCTAAACACCTCTTGTTATTCAACTATCAAACCTTCAAGGCCATTGTCTCTGCTCTGGGCACACCACCTGTTCAATGCCTTCGTCGAATTTGGGAATGCATTCCCAAAAAGCAAACTAATCGGCTTATTGTCCTGAACGCACTCATGTCCGAGTCCGGCATTTACTGCTAACACACTCTTTTCCGAAATCAAAGTCGTGTGCCTTCGGAAAGGAAGCCAGAGGCTGACAAAAATAGAAGTCGTGTTTGGCCAGAAATCAATTCGGATGATGACAAATTGAAAGTCGTTTCATAGAGGAAAAATTTGTCGCACAAAAAAGCTTGGCAAAGCCATCACTATAAAAAGCACAACGCCTCGTTGAGGTCAAACCTCTTTTCTCTTTCACCATACTACAAATTATGAACAGTCAGTTTTTTTTTATGAAGATGGATGGGGCCATGTTGTTGATGAGCATGGCTGCCCTGAGCCCATGGATTATGTTGTTGATGAAGAAATGTACACCCTTCAAACAATCAGTTCTCACATTGATTATTTGCACACTCTTCATCGTGTAAACAACCATGAGCCTGCTGTTGTGCATGTGGACGAAGTACAGGGTAAGGACGTTCACATGAAAGAATCAGTTACAAAACGAGATTACACAGTTTATATGGATCAAGACAAAGTAAGATTCTTCAAACTGATGTTCGAAAAGGGTTTGAGTCCATCAGCTGCTGCAAAGCAGTTGGGAATTCATGTTCGCTCGGCGCAAAGGTGGGCGCTGCAGTATGAAAAAGATCCTGACAGCATATTTAAAAAGCGTAAAAGCTCTGGTCGTCCTCGCATTCTTAACGATGAGCATAAGAGAATTATTTTAGAATGGGTTGATGAGAATCCGTCAATAGTTCTTGAGCAATTGATGGAAGAATTACGTCAAAGATTTGAAGGAATACAAGTGTCCAAGACAACACTTTATCGGTTTGTGAAGAATGAATGCAACTTATCTTTAAAAAAAGACAAGTTTCAGCCCGTTGACAGGAACAGTGAAGCCAAGATCCAAGAGCGGTTTTACTGGATACGCAAATGGGATGAAACAGACATGGATTTTAGAAAAAATTGTGTTTTTCTTGATGAGTCTGCCTTCCATATTAACATGAAGCGTAGTATAGCATGTTCGAAAAAAGGGTCTACTGCTGTGGTAACTGTCCCAAAAATAAGAGCAAAGACGACTACTATCCTGGTGCAATCTCTGCATCTGATCTGATTAAATGTAACTTAAGACTTCCACAGGTTTCGACCAAAAAAACGAAGGCGAACAAATGCTTCTGAAATTATTAGCAGAGGAACTGTCACTGGTCATTATCTTAGTTTTCTCAAGGCTACAATGGATGAGATGGATAAGTATCAGCACATGAAAGGTCATTATTTAGTTATGGAACTCGCCTGAACTCAATCCTATTGAACAGTTTTGGTCCGTTCTCAAGAGTAAAGTTAAACGCAGTAGATTCTTGGAAAGCGAGACGTTGATGACACGAATCAGCGAGGCATCAAAGTGTTTAGAATTGAGTGATTTTGGAGGATTTGTTTCTCATTCTCATAAATGGCTAGAAAGCTGTCGCAACGGAGAGCCGTTATGATATGACGTTCAGTTTCTTTGAACGATTAATAATAACAAGTAAAAGCACAAAAAAAGTGGTTTTGAAAATGGACAGTCATGGTTCAAAGATTTTTTTCAGTGAGAAGTTATTTGGCTTGCGTTCCGACTGCGTTCCTTCACACTATTTTTTTTTTTTTTTGGCTTGCGTTCCTGCCCAAGCTGCTTTTTTTCTTGTTTTTTGTTTAGATAATTACCATGACAATATCAGACACAAAAACAACTTGTAACGAGTGCAATATATTGGTTGGCGGGTCACTCAAACATCATAAAAAGAATTATCATACACCTTCTATTTTAGTGAAATACATGGAAAGCGAAGGTTTGTTCTTTTTTTATATTTTGTGTTTTATTCGTTAACATGTGCGAAATTCTTCCGGCCAGATTCAGATCAACCAACCATTTTTCGTTTGGAACGCAATGAGATGACAAACCGATTTGAATGCCCCTTTTGCAAGAAGACATGAGTTACCTGTTCAAGCACTCGCACTCATTTTTATCGACACGCTGGAAAATGCTGCGATTCTTCTGGTAAGAACAAATATAATTATCGAGTCTTTTCTGCTAACCATTATTGTATCAAACACAGCTAATTCATCTGGTGATGAAGAAAGTGACATTGAGGACACGACCATTGCCACCATCGAACTGAAGGCCACAGAACTCATCACTGTGCTTCCTGAATCTGTTGACAGCCCTCGAAGAAGCTTTGATGAATCAATTTTACGTGCCTTAAGACAATCAGGTGGTTCTGCCTGTGAAAGAAACAAAGCCCTGTGGATTGCAGATAGTTTGAAATTACAACCATTTGTATTACTGGACGACAATCAAGTGGAAGAAATCGCTCTAACCTACTGCGACAATCTTATGCCTTTGATCACCAAGAGTCAGGATCACAGTTTTCGCGTCAAACATGTCACAGCTGGCAAGAAACGTGCATGGGATAACAGTCCTATATCAACAAATGCAAATTCAACAATGAATATCGAAGCAAATCTCATGTCGATCCAACATTACGGACCTTACGCCCAACAATTATCCAAACGATGCTTCAAGCAGTTGGATATCAATTCCTGTCAATTATTGAACGACGACTGGACGTTTTTACCTCAACTACGATATGCTTGCGCTCAATTGCTTGCCGGTGCGATTATTATGAACAAAAACAACGAGACCGTACTTGTCAACACCGTGGAGATTTATGGACGTCAAGGGAACGCTGGCGTCCATCGAGAAGGCTTTGTGAACAAAAAAGGAAGATCAGCATCCTCATCTTTACCACCTGTCACCACCAAATACTACTACACTTGGTCAATAAAGTATTCACGAAAGTTTTTGGCAACGTTAGGTGGGTGTTAGATTGGACAGTTTCCGCAATGTTGAGAAAAAGTTTCGAGGCTATTTTTGCTGCTGATTCGCGTCCCGTGTCAGATGCTTCGTATAAGGTGAAAATGCTATATGGTTGTGATCGCACATCATTTGCAAAGATACTTGACGCGCGACAAAGGAGGTATGTTGAAGGGTATTGGAACTTTGATCGTAATTGTCGAAGTTGGTATCGCAGATCAAACCGATCAATCTTGTTTGCATTTTGATTGCTTGCCAAGCTGCTGGCTTTTTTAATCGAATCGCTGTCCAGGAAAATTGACGCCGTTAAAGCTGCACTTTCGTCCAAATCAAAATGCGAGATGATCCCCCCAACACTTGCTTCATGAATGGAATCGATTCGGAGACTTGATGTGATTAATGCGTTCAATGTGTTGTGTTGGAGGCGGTGAGAGTTAATAACAAAGACGTAGGTACTTTTAGAACTCTTTTTATTCGAGATTGAATTTGGGAACAAAAGGATATCAAATTAATTGGAAGGTTATATAGCTGAGTTAGGAATACTTGAATAGATGAGATCTTTCAGATACTGATATAATCTGACTTAGGAAGGATTACTATATATTGACACGAAGTCTAATTGCTCAATTATAGTCTTTACCATGGCTTAGAGTGATCATATGTTTATGTGTTTACAAAACAATGTCTTGGTTCCCACTACTAACTTCTCGCCTTCATGGTCATTCATAATTGTTGCCCAAGTGTAGTAGTATTTGGTGGTGACAGGTGGTAAAGATGAGGATGCTGATCTTCCTTTTTTGTTCACAAAGCCTTCTCGATGGACGCCAGCGTTCCCTTGACGTCCATAAATCTCCACGGTGTTGACAAGTACGGTCTCGTTGTTTTTGTTCATAATAATCGCACCGGCAAGCAATTGAGCGCAAGCATATCGTAGTTGAGGTAAAAACGTCCAGTCGTCGTTCAATAATTGACAGGAATTGATATCCAACTGCTTGAAGCATCGTTTGGATAATTGTTGGGCGTAAGGTCCGTAATGTTGGATCGACATGAGATTTGCTTCGATATTCATTGTTGAATTTGCATTTGTTGATATAGGACTGTTATCCCATGCACGTTTCTTGCCAGCTGTGACATGTTTGACGCGAAAACTGTGATCCTGACTCTTGGTGATCAAAGGCATAAGATTGTCGCAGTAGGTTAGAGCGATTTCTTCCACTTGATTGTCGTCCAGTAATACAAATGGTTGTAATTTCAAACTATCTGCAATCCACAGGGCTTTGTTTCTTTCACAGGCAGAACCACCTGATTGTCTTAAGGCACGTAAAATTGATTCATCAAAGCTTCTTCGAGGGCTGTCAACAGATTCAGGAAGCACAGTGATGAGTTCTGTGGCCTTCAGTTCGATGGTGGCAATGGTCGTGTCCTCAATGTCACTTTCTTCATCACCAGATGAATTAGCTGTGTTTGATACAATAATGGTTAGCAGAAAAGACTCGATAATTATATTTGTTCTTACCAGAAGAATCGCAGCATTTTCCAGCGTGTCGATAAAAATGAGTGCGAGTGCTTGAACAGGTAACTCATGTCTTCTTGCAAAAGGGGCATTCAAATCGGTTTGTCATCTCATTGCGTTCCAAACGAAAAATGGTTGGTTGATCTGAATCTGGCCGGAAGAATTTCGCACATGTTAACGAATAAAACACAAAATATAAAAAAAGAACAAACCTTCGCTTTCCATGTATTTCACTAAAATAGAAGGTGTATGATAATTCTTTTTATGATGTTTGAGTGACCCGCCAACCAATATATTGCACTCGTTACAAGTTGTTTTTGTGTCTGATATTGTCATGGTAATTATCTAAACAAAAAACAAGAAAAAAAGCAGCTTGGGCAGGAACGCAAGCCAAAAAAAAAAAAAAATAGTGTGAAGGAACGCAGTCGGAACGCAAGCCAAATAACTTCTCACTGAAAAAAATCTTTGAACCATGACTGTCCATTTTCAAAACCACTTTTTTTGTGCTTTTACTTGTTATTATTAATCGTTCAAAGAAACTGAACGTCATATCATAACGGCTCTCCGTTGCGACAGCTTTCTAGCCATTTATGAGAATGAGAAACAAATCCTCCAAAATCACTCAATTCTAAACACTTTGATGCCTCGCTGATTCGTGTCATCAACGTCTCGCTTTCCAAGAATCTACTGCGTTTAACTTTACTCTTGAGAACGGACCAAAACTGTTCAATAGGATTGAGTTCAGGCGAGTTCCATAACTAAATAATGACCTTTCATGTGCTGATACTTATCCATCTCATCCATTGTAGCCTTGAGAAAACTAAGATAATGACCAGTGACAGTTCCTCTGCTAATAATTTCAGAAGCATTTGTTCGCCTTCGTTTTTTTGGTCGAAACCTGTGGAAGTCTTAAGTTACATTTAATCAGATCAGATGCAGAGATTGCACCAGGATAGTAGTCGTCTTTGCTCTTATTTTTGGGACAGTTACCACAGCAGTAGACCCTTTTTTCGAACATGCTATACTACGCTTCATGTTAATATGGAAGGCAGACTCATCAAGAAAAACACAATTTTTTCTAAAATCCATGTCTGTTTCATCCCATTTGCGTATCCAGTAAAACCGCTCTTGGATCTTGGCTTCACTGTTCCTGTCAACGGGCTGAAACTTGTCTTTTTTTAAAGATAAGTTGCATTCATTCTTCACAAACCGATAAAGTGTTGTCTTGGACACTTGTATTCCTTCAAATCTTTGACGTAATTCTTCCATCAATTGCTCAAGAACTATTGACGGATTCTCATCAACCCATTCTAAAATAATTCTCTTATGCTCATCGTTAAGAATGCGAGGACGACCAGAGCTTTTACGCTTTTTAAATATGCTGTCAGGATCTTTTTCATACTGCAGCGCCCACCTTTGCGCCGAGCGAACATGAATTCCCAACTGCTTTGCAGCAGCTGATGGACTCAAACCCTTTTCGAACATCAGTTTGAAGAATCTTACTTTGTCTTGATCCATATAAACTGTGTAATCTCGTTTTGTAACTGATTCTTTCATGTGAACGTCCTTACCCTGTACTTCGTCCACATGCACAACAGCAGGCTCATGGTTGTTTACACGATGAAGAGTGTGCAAATAATCAATGTGAGAACTGATTGTTTGAAGGGTGTACATTTCTTCATCAACAACATAATCCATGGGCTCAGGGCAGCCATGCTCATCAACAACATGGCCCCATCCATCTTCATAAAAAAAAACTGACTGTTCATAATTTGTAGTATGGTGAAAGAGAAAAGAGGTTTGACCTCAACGAGGCGTTGTGCTTTTTATAGTGATGGCTTTGCCAAGCTTTTTTGTGCGACAAATTTTTCCTCTATGAAACGACTTTCAATTTGTCATCATCCGAATTGATTTCTGGCCAAACACGACTTCTATTTTTGTCAGCCTCTGGCTTCCTTTCCGAAGGCACACGACTTTGATTTCGGAAAAGAGTGTACTGCCAGCATGCTCAAAAAACGAATCGGCCGGCCGTACCCTTTTTGGGCGTCTTTATCCATGATATCACCTATCTCACAGCCGCGCACAAGGAATTGGCTCCCATCTTGGAACAGTTGGAACGATTTCAACTTTTGCTGGAATATCCACAACAACCACCAACTTCCTTTGTGATCAAGCCACATCTCTTTCGACTCACCGTTCTTCATTTTTCGAGTAAAGGGACGACTTCAGCTGCAGCCTTCATGATGAGTAAGGAGGGCCAGTCAGAGGAGACCATGATTGGTTTGGAACAACAATATGTGCTCATGAGACCCTGGACGACGGAAAAGACGATCGACATACTTAGTCAGTTGCGTGAGCCTCCGAAGCGTCCGGTTCCCGATTCATCACCTACTCCCATCCGCTGGGAGGAAGAAGATAAGAGGACATTGAGTGGATTCTGGGTGTTCACGAAGAGCACGACTCAATCTACTGTAGATTGGCAATTAGAGGAAGGGGAAAAGAAGACTGCAAGAAAAGGTCAACATCATCGTTCATTCCCATTACCTTCAAAGGCAACTATAGACATTACACAAAAAAAAAAAACAAAAAAAAAGCTTATTTTGGAAAGACATTTTAAATGTTTTACAAATTTGAATTTTTTACAAACACTTTTCCCGTTCCCTTTTTAATAAGTGATCGAAGCTCACAAGACAGAACAATGCTGGACATTAAAAGGGACGATTTAGAATTTGGTAGTACAAGGTACTGAACTCACTAATCCATTATTATTGGAGAAGTTTCAAATATAAGCAGAAGGCAATCAAGATACATAAAATAGGAAGCACAGACGCCGTAATTAATTATTTTGTTCTTCTTTCTCCTATTCTATCTTCTCTCTTCTTTTTCTCTTATACACTTCTAAAAAAAAGCACCAAAAATGAGCAACATTCCTTCACCAAAATATGTACTATAACAAAGAATTAGAGTTTATTTTGTCACGGACTAATTCACATGTGTTACAAGGTACTGCATATCATTCATATTTTCCTTCTAAAAGCTCCAAAGTTGACACAGATACTTTCCTTTTTAGATTCATCACCCCTTCATGATCAACTGGAGCACCACTAAGGTGTGATCGAAAGTTACCAAATTGAGTTATTTCTAAACCAGATCAGTCTTTTCTTTCTTGGATATACCACATTTTGTATATATATATATATATATATATCTTTCTCTCTTTTCACTTGCAAAAGAAACTCATACAATCATTAAGAGGCGATGAAAGAAGGCATCCAGTTTGTTAAAATTGAACCTCTCACTGATCGGTTAGAATTTATTGGACCGATAACGAAAACCGCCAGTGGAAACCACCTGAAGGGGACACTTTCCATTTCGCTCAATCGAGCAGTCAAAGTCAAATCAATCACCCTCAAGTTCAAAGGAAGATACAACACTAGTCGCACCAGTGATCTTCAGAGTCTGGCCATGGCTGCCAATGCGCTACCCAAGCTAAAGACAAAAATCGTGGAAAGATCGTTGGCATTGAATGGAGGACAACACAGCTTTCTGTGGGAGATGGTGGTACCCAATGTATACCCACAAACAATTGCGACTGAACGATGTAGTATTTCTTATTATCTCGAACTCAAGATATCTTTGGGCGTCGGTCGTTCTTTTATGGTCGAACACCCCATGACGATTCAGAGACACTTGGTGGCCTCCACTCAATCAGCTGTGCTGTTGAACACAAGAATCCATAAATATACTTCACCAGGAAAACTTTATTGTGAAATAGAGGTGTCCAAGGTAGTCTGTGCAGGACAAGGCTATTTTCCGATATTCATCAAATATGCTTGCGTTCATGAAACACGGATTAAACACATCTCTACTCATATCACTCAGTTGGAAACCTGCAGGTAAATACAATCGCCCTCTGATTTTTTTTTCTTTTTCTTTTTTCTTTTCTTTTTTCTTTTCTTTTGTCTTTTCTTTTGTCTTTTCTTTTTCTTTTCTTTTTCTTTTCTTTTTTCTTTTCTTTTTTCTTTTTTTTCTTTTTAGCTAACAAAATAATCATAGAGCAAGAAGTCCAGCAAAAACCGAAACTGAAAAGAGATTTGGTGAACAGTCTGTTTCATCAAAGATAACCACAGACCTTTACCCTATAACAACCAGTCACGTTGAAACCCCATCGAGTAATATTGACATATCACCACTTCTCTTGACTCAAAGCATTCCTGAAACCATCATCTTTGGAGTCGACTCACCGCTTGTGACCATAGCGCATCAATTGGATGTCACCTTTGATTTATTTCACAGCAAACTACAGACGAGAATCCCTATCTTGATGACCACCGTACCCTCTAGTGATAATATGAAGAGAATCAGTTACCCAGCTGAAAGCCAGATCCATCAAAAGCCACTGTCAGTCGAGACAAGTGAAGCCAAAAGGCCAATCTCACAAACACCGTCTTTAAGAAAGTGCCTCTCGGATCAACAGGTCGGACCACTCGACACCTCCCTATCCCCTTCTTCATCTACAAAGACTGCCGGCAGTGCCAAGTTTTTGGCAATTGATACCAACTTGGCCAACAAGCTAAGGTCGATGAGCGTGGATGAAACAGATGAAAAGAAATCCCAAATGTATTACATGAACTCGCCTTCGATGACAGGTGGTATTTTGTCCCCACCGATGGAAGCGAACGCAGGCTTATTCCCACCGCCAAGACCACGCAAGAAGACACTTTCTTCCGAACATCCTCTTCGTCATTATCAAACAAGAGAGACAATGAAGAAGATTCCAGAGGCGTTGCCTACACCACCTACATCAGGTCGACTGAGTGAATTCTCTCCAATGGTCTCTCCTGTGGATGGAACCATTGGTCATAAAAGATCAGATGCGTTTAACAATGATCATAGAAAATACCCTCAATCCATTACCAGCCATTACGTCTCGGCCGAATTACCACCTCTTCCTCCTCCACGTTCTCTCATACCTACTTCTGAAATCACTTGATTCTCCTTTATTTTTATGTATCAATAATTAAAGTATTAATACTTCCTTCTCAATTGTAAGGAAGTCCCCCCTCCCAAAAAAAAAAGGAAAAAAAAAAAGTTCAATATGTTTGTTTGTTTGTGCGCTTGTGTGTTTTTGTGTGGTATAAAAAGAATATTAAAAAGTAGAAAGAAAAAAAAAAAAAAAAAGGGAAAGGTATCAATGAATTTATACAAGAGCGAGTTCTAAAGTCCATGTTCTTCTAGCCCATAACCGAATAGATTCACCTTTCAACTCAATGGAAGAGCCATCCCACCAACATTTTCTCTAATCAAAAAAAAAAAAAAAAAAAAAAAAAAAAAAGATCAGTCATATTAATAAAAGATAGAAACTTACAGCAGGTTTTCTCCAAAACAAAAAGAGCTTTTGAGCTGTAGCCATGTGATTATCAGGACCCATTGTCTTTAATAAGACCAAGGACATACTCACAATTGTCGTTCTTGCCGGTTCAATCTCACGATATCCCCATCTGTCCTCTCTTTTGAAACCAGCATCACACAACATATCAATCAAGTGTTGTTCAGCCACGTTATTCTCTCTCGAAATATTCTTTTGCAAGGCATCAAAGATAAAATTATGTTCCTTGAGATGTTCACCCGAGCTCAGCTTGAGTTGTTGATTGACTTTTTGATTCTTTTCTTTAGGCAGACAAAAATATTCGAGTTCCTCTCTGAGTACAATGATCGGTTGCTTGGTCAAGAGAGTGTAATAGACTGGATTAGAAGCAGCTGAAGCGGCAAGTAGCCTTTGAAGTTCAGCGTCTTGTTGATTTCTGTCTCGCATCTCTGCTGCGTGTGTATAAAATTCCAAGACAAAGTAAAGACAGGCGGGGTCAAAATCTACCAGATTAATTTGTTCGTCTACTCGAGCTGAATGGCTGTCATAGTCCTCTTGTTCATCTTCATAGTCTACTTCTTCTTCTTGGCGAGGCAAGACAAGTCCGTTGGGAAACATGGCAATCAAGAGACTTTCGGGTAAGTTGACAAGTACGTCTCGATCTAACTCGACTTGAGTTCCTCTTAGATCTAACTTTAGTTTTTGTGGAATGGCATCTTGATTATCAAAGTCTTCAAAGTCATCTTGTTGAACTTGATAGATGAGTTCGCTGTTCAAAGTACTGTTGTTTTCTGGTACCTGAACAATAGGTGATTCTGAAGTCATCTGAAAAAGAGAAGGGTGGGGGTGGGGAGAAATAAAGAGAGAGAAAGGAAAAAAAAAAAAAGAAAAAGAAAAAGAAAAAGAAAAGAAAAACTCCCTTTATTGGAGAACAACTCGTTTTTTGAAATATAAAATAGTTGATTGTGTGACAAAAAACAATTTTAAATGATTGACACCTGTTTACTTTCCCTTCTTGATAAACAGTGGATGATCACTTATAGAAAGAAGGGGTTGAAGAAGGGGAACCTGTATCACACATACAAAAAAGATAAGAGCACCGAGCCGGACTAAGAAAAATAAAGAAGGCATAAACAACTATTTTTTTTTTTTTTTTTTTTTACGTTCTTCTTTCTTTATTTGCAAATACATGACGTCCTATACCACACTAGTTGCAGCTTACATGATAGGCGGTCTAACTATGATACCATTAACATTAGTATTCATCTTCTTTTTCAATAAAACAACCATTCAACCACCTTCTTCAGACACGTTAGAATGTAAAGAGGAAAAGACGACACATAGTCCATATTATAAAATCGGATGGCTACAAGTCAGTCAGAACACTCAACCACCATCTACAAACAATCTTTTTGGAGGCATCAAATCGTATCTGAACCCAGAGCAAAAGCAACCTTATTTTGCAGTCTTGAAATTCAGCACACTCTTCTTGTACGACTCTGATTTACAGCAGGACTGTCAAGGTGTCATTCAACTTAACCACTACACGATTGCCATGTATCCACCCAAGCTCAAGGATTATGAATTCTATTCGAAAAGAAATTGGATTCATCTGAGACGAAAGACAGTCGAACTGTCGGACTATTACCTGAATTGTAACCGATGCTTTGACAAGGAGGACTGGTACACCACCCTGAGACGAGCTAGCCAACTCGAGCTCTCGGATTTCAAGAATTCCACTCAATTCGACCAACCGGCCATGAACCATCTGATCTCGACCATCCACAGTGATCCGGCCCAACTCGAACTTCAGTGGTTGAACGCCTTGATCGGCCGTCTCTTTCTGGGCATTTACAAGACCGAACGCACCCGCCAGTTCTTTGACCAAAAGATCCTGAGCAAAGTAGCCAAGCTGAATGCGCGTCGACCTCCCTTTTTAGAAGAAATTACTGTTCGTTCGGTCAAGGGCGGACAAGGAGCGCCCTATATTACCCAGCCGCGTCTGGTCTGTCTCAGTCCCCAGGGCGAATACACTTGTGAGATGCAGATGTTGTACCAAGGTGGATTTCGTGTCGAACTCGAGACGGTACTCAAATGGACCTACTCGGATCGTCTGCCGCCTATCCGGATCGATCTCGTCCTGGCCATCACCCTCAAATCTATCGAGGGCAAGATGACGCTCAAGATAAAGGAACCCCCGACAAACCGTCTCTGGTACGGGTTCCACAAGAGCCCCAAGATGGATTGGATTATTGAGCCCGTTGTCTGGGAAAAGCGTATCGGTTACTCCGTCGTAAGCAAGGCCATCAAGGCCAAGATTGAGGAGATCTTTAGGGAAACGCTCGAACTTCCAAACATGGACGACTTGGTCTTTTTCGCGACCGATGGTCTGGGCGGTCTCTTTGATAGTCAAGACAATTACGAATCCTTACCGGAGCTTTATTCTGCGCCGTCTGTCTCTGTAGTCTCGAGCGATCCGGTCCCCCTGATGACATCCACTGGTAATTGTAAACAACAACAGGTCAAGAAACGCTGGTTTAACAGGACGCGAGAACCAGATCAGGTGACAACCACGATTACCAAGGTGGATGCTTCTCCGCTCGTAGTCTTGTCTTCTGCAGACACACCTTCACAACAGACACTGCGCTCGTTGATTAATACGCCCAAAAAGACGACCAAGACGAGTTCTTTTACTTTTAATAACCTGTCGGCTCGTTTGGATCATGATCTGATTGAGGATACCGTCTCTGTTAAAAAACCGGCTTCAGTCATGTCGGTGGATGCTTTACATTCAGTTCGTCTGAGTAAGAAGATGTTGATGGAAAAACCAAGTCGACTGAGGTCCAAGTCTTTACCAAGTACGGATGTATTAGAGATCAATGTATCACAGGATAGAAAGAATTAGAAAAAAAAAAAAAAAAAAAAAAAAAAAAAAAAAAAAATTAATAAAGTTGAAAGTTTATTAATGATGTTTGAATGAATAGAAAATGTTAATGATTTTTTTTTTTTTTTTTTTGGTGTTCATTAATTGGTGGAAGGATAAACATTGACAGAAGGATAGGCAGCTTCGGCTGTTTCCTCAACTGTTTCCACAATAGAGTCCTTACGACGAAGAGGAATTCTACCCGAGGTTCTCTTGGCTTCAACCAATTCAGTAGCCACTTGCATAAAATTATCAATACATTCAGGTGTGATTTGATAGTGAAGAGCAATACGTGCTGTATGTCCAGGGTTACTGAAGATCTTGATGTTCTTAACCGCTAATCCTTCTGCTAATTCAGCGATAGTCAAACCGGTTTTGGAAGTGTCAATAAACACCATGTTAGTCTGAAGGGGCAATAATAACTTGATACCCAGGGATTCCAAATGTTCTCCCAACTTGCGAGCCAAGGCATGTGTCTTTGGCATGGTAGGCACAATGGTATCAATACAATGGCGAGCTGCACGGGCCAGCATACCCACTTGACGCCATCCACCTCCCATCAACTTACGAAGATGACGTGCACGTTGAATGAGCTCCTTGGAACCAGTCAACATTGAACCTACAGGTGCACCAGCTCCTTTGGATAAACAGATCGAGACAGTATCAAAGTATTGACCGTATTCACTCAAGGGAACACCGGTTGCTTGGCTAGCATTCCACAAACGAGCACCATCCAAGTGCATCTTACATTGGCTGGCTCGTGCCACATCGTGGATCTTGCGGATTTCATCAATAGGCATAATAGTACCGTTCATTGTGTTTTCGAGAGAGACCACTATCCGGAGGAGTTCAGTAAACCGTTTATTGTTTTTTTTTTTTTTTTTTTTTTTTTTTTTTTTTTTTACCTTTGGTAGGAGCACCACACAAAGTATCCTTGTTGATTGTCTTTTCTACTTCCTCAGCAGTCATATAAGTACCTTTGGTAAATACAGGAACCACATTGGCTTGAGAGTGATAGGCAATACCACCACATTCATAATTGAATACGTGAGAACGAGAATCACACAAGACAGAGTGAGGTGGTTGGAACAAGAGACAACGGAGACCTAATTGGTTGGATAAAGTACCACTGGTACAGAACAAACCAGCTTCATGGCCCAACATCTTGGCAACATAATCCTCTAAAGCCTTACAGTCATCATCGGTCTAGAAAGAAGAATGTGTCAACACCAGCTTATTAAAGAATACTCCTCCTTTACCTGATAAACATCATCACCGCGAGTAGCTTCTCTCATGACGTCAAACATCTCTTCGGTTGGGATGGTAGCAGTGTCACTTGAAAGATCATAAATGAATGATTTATTATCGCTTCCGTTGTTGACTGAAGGGGACATTTTCTTGAAAAGTGAAAGAAAGAACTTTTTTCCCTCAATGATGAGTCTAGAAAGCTTTTATATGTGACTCATTTTCCCCGATTGGAATTATCAAAGTTTTTTTTTTTTTTTTTTTAATAGAAAAAAAAAAAAAACATGACAGCTTCACAACCTATATACACAAGAACCTTAATTTTTCTCACGCTTTCACTTTAGATTGTTTCTTGTGAGACCCTTCTTTGTACACATTTTCCCTTAATCTTTTTCCTAGTCTTTTCATCCCTTTTTTTTTTTTTTTTTTCTTTAATTAAAACTGAACAAATAGAAATTAAAATTGAATTACTAAATCAAGAAATCCACTAATGGAGTATTAAAATTG
>JNDS01003238.1:0-28095 GCA_000697035.1 Rhizopus stolonifer B9770
CCCCCCCCCCTCTTTCTCTCTTTCTCTCCATCCCTTGCATTATTTTAATTAATTATTTTTTTTTTTTTGTCTGTGTGTGTGTATATATGGAACTTGATATTTGTTCAGTGCATCTTGTCAATGATACCGAATGACAACAACAAACGATCAGAAGATTAAAAGTATATATTAGTATGAGTAAATATTTTTTTATTCTATAAGACGATTTACTTCTTTACTCAAGAGGCATTACATGGATACATGTCAATGGAACTTTTTCTTTTCATCACCGATGCCAAGAAAATCACTTAAAAAGGCAAAGAAGATTGTCTTTAATGATAGGGTGATCTTACAAAAATGTTTGATAGGAAGTGTTTTATCTATTAGACTTGTTCATTTTGCTTAAATGTATTTGGATTGATGTAGAATTAGATAAAAGAGATAGCATCATTATTATACACACACATACACACAAAAGTAAACCAAAAAAAAAAAAGTCAAATGATGGAAGTAGGAATGGTTTGAGATATTTTTCAGTATCTTTTAATAAATGGGTGTTTGTCAGACCATAGGATATTGTTGCTGTTGAATTAAATAAAAAGGCCTTTTTGTACATGTTTTTGTGTGTGGGTATGTGTGGGCTGAGCAAAAGATTAGTTTTTCAATAGCCGCAATAAAAAAAAAGAGATTTAAAGCCTCTCTGTTTCTCATTTTCCTTTTTTTTTTAAAAAAAAATCAAAATGGGTAATAAAAAGTAAAATCATTACAAGCTAATTTTACTAACGTGTATGTGTGTGTGTGTGTAGCGATACAAGATATACTTAGTGGAATACCAATTAAATATCTTTCACTTATAATCCTTGTTGTTCAAAACAGTGCCCTCATCTTGGTCATGCGTTATACACGAGCTAATGTTCCAGCAGACCAACTCTATTTAGCCTCCACTGCAGTAGTAATGAGCGAGGTACTTAAATCAACCGCCTGCCTATTACTACTCTATTCCAACTTTGACAGCAAAAAGAGATCCCCTCAAAGACTTATTTCCTTGTTAAACCGAGAATTAATACAAAAGTGGAGACAAACCATCAAACTTGCCTTTCCAGCCGGATTATATCTCATTCAAGTAAGTTTTTATATATTTTAAATTTATGACTAAAAAAAAAAAATCAAGTAGAATAATCTTCAATATGTAGCAGCTTCTAACTTGGATGCAGCCACCTTTCAAGTGACCTATCAACTCAAGATCTTGACCACCGCATTTTTCAGTGTCATTATCCTCAAACGGAACCTTTCAAAGTTAAAATGGATTGCCTTGGCCATCTTGACTTTAGGTATTGCACTTGTCAATTTACCCAAGGGTGCATCTACTGCCTTTATTTCTTACATGACGGGTAATACCATCGTTTTATCCGATGCTACTCAACAAGTTGGTAATCAATCCAACATTCAAGGTATCGTTGCCGTCTTGACAGCCTGTTTACTTTCCGGATTAGCTGGTGTCTATTTTGAAAAGATATTGAAGGCATCACCTGCCAGAGAAGAAGATGTCGAAGGAAAACAAGAAGAAGATGAAGATGTCTTGAAGAATCAAATCTGGATAAGAAATATTCAAATGTCCTTTTTTTCTATCGCTCTTGGTTTGGTCTTTGTGGTTATGCTTCAGGATGGTGTGACAGTGGTCGAAAAGGGATTTTTTGTAAATTATACTTCGTTGACTTGGATTGTGATTGCTATTCAGGCTATAGGTGGCTTGATTGTCGCTTTGGTAGTCAAATATGCTGATAATATCTTGAAGGGGTTCGCTACAAGTATTTCAATCATACTTTCAAGTATCGTTAGTGCTTGGTTATTCAATTTCTCTTTTTCTGGCGCATTTGTTTTAGGTGCTACCATGGTGATTTATGCTACTTATTTATACGGCTTATAAAGCTCCACATACACACACATACAATTATCATTCCATTAGCATTTATTTAATTGTGTTGAAGCAATATACATGTAATTCATTCTTTTATTTTTTTAATATACTTTTTTTTTTTTCTTTTGTGAAATTTTCTGTTTGAAAATCAGAAAATCTTTTTGTACAACTGAGGCGTTTTCACATTTTTAAGCGGTATTTCTTATCTATTAATAGAGTAAATAATCACATACATAGATATTTCCCTTTATATGATAACCATTTCATTGTCAAAATCTATAAAATAGCTTAATAATTGTCACCACCAAAAAAGAAACATGTCATTAGAAAAAAAAAAAAAAAAAAAAAAAAAGACACCCTCTTAAAATGTTCCGTGTGAAAATCAACACAATTGGGAAGGGGAAATGTGTCATATGAATATTGGTGTCGCGCAAAAGGGTAGGGGGTATCTTGTGTACACATAATGAATAGTGAAATGTTTCCGAAATAAAATTAACTTTTCTTATTGATAGAACGGTACTTTATTGAAGTTGTGAGTTGGTGATAATATATAGTAAAAGTAGAACTTACGTTCTCTCGTGTGAAATATAGGTAAATAAGTATTATAACGAATTTGCACGTTATATCACACACGGAAGAAAAGAGAATAAAGTAACAAAAGGGGTTTTAAAGTTGTAAAATACACAGGAGAGTGTTCATTTTAGTCGGTCTATTTCAATAGGTTTTTTTATTCAACTCCGATAGTTTTTACTGGATAAAACTAAACAGCACGTCTGTGGGGTTTATAGACTTTAGAAAAGTTTTTGAAGATTTTATCTGCTTCAGTGATATCTTTTCCTTTACTATATTCAGAAATATATCTAAAAGCACGGTTGTAGTAACTTTTGTTGATTTCCATTCCATAAATTTTTTCATCATGATCGAGAAACTCTTCAATTCGACTTTTTAAAGATTTGAAAGTGTAATCGCATTGTAAACGAGCAATGCACTTGGCTGCCCCCCCAGTGACATTCAATCCAATTAGTTTCACAACAATAACCTGGACAAAGTGTAAATAAATGCCTCTTTTATAATTTCGGTTTCCAGCATGTTCTTTTGTGCAAGAAAGTCCGGTTGGATCGACAGAAGATACTCTGCACAACAAGCTGGCTTCTGTTGCTGGTCGTGTATAACTTTAGAAGAATTTATGGCCTTAAAGCACACCTTTTTCAAACTTTTACGTCCTCCTCCGTTTGTTTCCTCCTCACTTATCAGTCCTCTTTCTCTCAGGATACGTAATGTACCTTTAAACATAACTCGTGATCCATCTTGGTAACGCTTCTGGTTAACGAGTTGAGGAGTATCATCCGAACTGTCTTTGTCATTAACTTTCCTTCTTTTAATTTTCCCTTCGAGACTTGTCAACATCGAAGCTCTGCGTTGTGTACAGCAACTGATGTACTACCATCCCTTCTTTGTTGATAAAGCTTGTGTCCCTATAATTTACACTTCCTTCTTTGTGTAAAGTTTTCCCAGAATTCATTCAACTTGCTATTCATTCGACTTGTTACTCATTCGACTTGCTATCAATGCGTCCTCAGCCATTGCTTTTATGGTTTGAGCTCTGGTCAAAAGCAAAGACACTTGTACAATCTGGATGCAAGAGCTCAAATAGGACGATCACCTTTTTTAATTGCTCGACTATATATTTGTTAGTCCACCAACCTTCATTATTTTGACCGGGTACAAAAATAACTCTCGATATGACTTCTTCATCATCTACTACACCTCTCATTGTACCATGGCATGGACACATAAAGGAGCTAACCATGATGGACTTACCCTGCCCTTTAGGTAAGATAAAGGTCTCTTTATCTTCAATATTTTACCCTCACAATGACTAAATCCCCACTGCTTTATGCAAGTCGACAGCGTGTCGTTGGACAAAGGATGATTGGTCTTTTGTACAGTGTATTTCCACGGCGATCTTGCTGGCTTACACAAATGTTTTGTCTTCTTGGAGAAGAACTAAAATCTCTTTCACAAATCGATACTTCATGTATTGTTTAACGCTACCGTTGATTTGTCCAGATGAAGAAATCATCTGATCGTGCAATTTCTTTTCAATTAAAGGCAAAAATGTACTGGTGATATCTTGAAGAACACTAGCTTTTGGTTTTCTAGGGTTTTTTTTTTATAACACGGGCCGAAGTTGGTGGTTTAGAAGAATTTATTGGCTCTCGTGCAATTTTTCGAAAGTACGAGGTGACAAGACTGATTCCGATAGCTGCCTTACAGAAACTGGAATTTCTTCTGCTTATTGTTTCGCGCCCTTCAGCGAGCTTGCGAGCATATTTTTGTTTCGTAATTTTTCTACTGTTGTCTGAAATCGGAAGGGTGAGACGGCTAGTGGCAAATAATCTGCTTTGTTGCTCATCAGTTACTGAATCAGCACTCATGTTGATTTCAAGATCGAGGAGCCTCTGTTCTTCTTGAACTTGCAATTTTGCTTGGGATTCTTTTTTTTTTTTTTTTTTTTTTTTTTTTTTTTTTTTTTTTTTTTTTTTTTTTTTTTTTTTTTTTTGCACGTTGCTTCTATTTTTGATTTTGCCATAATAAAATAGTTTAAAAAAGACCTGTTTATTGATGTGCCTATCAAAACCAAAAGGGACAATAGAGATTGGTGTAACGTTTTGTATAAATAATAATTTTTAGCCTGGTGAGTGACATCTTTTGGCCTCCACACCCTAAACTTGAAAGGTTCGATACAATTTTCCTGTGATCGGATTTACGAAAAATAGATAGAAATTCTCTCCTTATTTTTCATTATAATTTTATCTAATCTTTAAGTTAAAAGTGCTTCAGAAAAATGTTATTGAATCTTTTAAATATATTCACCCGCAAATTAAAAATATCTTGAATGATTATAAGTCAGATGCACTCTAATGAATTTTTTGGATCTCGAATCAAACGACAAAGTTACAAGGTATCAAAAAAACCTGAAGTTAGACTAATTTAGGCTTCAAACGATATTTCTGCTAAGTATCTTTCAGTGTGGGTCAGATGTAGTATAACTAACAGCAACATCATTATTAATAAACTAGTATTGTTTCAGTAATTAGAGACGTAACTTCAAACTCGGTTCAGGCTTGATACAGTACTTTACCCTTTTTTTTTTTTTTTGAACTTCATAGTTTTTATTCTTTTAAAAAAAGAATTTGTGAACTTTCTTTAATTTTTTTCAAGAAAAACATGGAACTATTAACACTTCTGTGATTCCCTCATTAAATAAGAGAATTACTTCATATATAACATTGTTTAATAAACTACAATTATTCCTTCCAATGCATAGAAGTGTTTATTTCTATGAAAAAAATAAAAAAAAATAAAAAAAAATAAAAAAAAATAAAAAAAAATAAAAAAAATAAAAAAAAATAGACGAGCTTAAACCAAACTGTAATCGTTCAAGAGTAAAGTTATACTGGCATTAATTAAACGTAATTGTTACATAAAAGCAATAGTTACTGGTATATAGATACAATGATACAGATTATGGTAATAGCAAGACAGCTAAAGGAGGAAGACAGGAAAAACAAAAACTTTATGTTTTAAAATTTATATCAGAAAAATATAACAAAGCAGGAATGCTTGATAATCTGGTTTTTTTTTTTTTTTTTTTTATTATTGTTTGGAGGAACTCACGTGTCTCTGACCCATGAAGCGAAGTTGTTGTTGTTGCTGTT
This sequence comes from Rhizopus stolonifer B9770, assembly GCA_000697035.1. Taxonomy (NCBI): domain Eukaryota; kingdom Fungi; phylum Mucoromycota; class Mucoromycetes; order Mucorales; family Rhizopodaceae; genus Rhizopus; species Rhizopus stolonifer. The sequence goes on from JNDS01003238.1 coordinate 5,620, forward strand.
GCTGCTGCCGCTGCTGCTGTTGTTATTGTTTTTACCACCATCATCATCACCTCTGTTTAATCCGAAGGCCAGAATATTCGTAGTAGCATTCTTTCCTATTTGTTAAAATATTTTGTCATATAATGTGTCGTTCTTGTACTCACCTTGAACTTAAAAAGCAAAAGAATTACGTCTCTGAAGTTGTTCGTATTAGAGATAAAGTTAGGCACAGTAGCAGACTCCTCCTTCACATCAACATAAAGTCAATTTGCCGCAAGACTGAGTGAATAAAGGATGTCTTGATTGCCTAAAAAAAATGTATTATGAGTTAGAGAAAAGAATGCTTCACTCCTTAAGAAATGATATATTACCGATAAACTGTAAGGCGGGGACTGAGATTTCTTTTGCTCTTCCTGGATCCTCTTTAACAATTTTATCCAGTACAATCTTTGACTCAATAAATAACTTTGTTCTATCTTTTGTAGTTTTTACGAGTCCAAGGTTAATCCTTGAAACTTCGCAGTTGGCATTGTCAGTCTTCTTCTTTTTTCTCGAAAGGGTATTTTTCACGATTCTAAGATCAACTTTGAAGCCCAAGCTATCTGAAATGTCTCCAGAATCACCCATCGTTTCCCCTCTAAGTAATTCGTTATAATAGGTATATTTAGGAACAAACAGCTAGATCTTTACGTACCACTTTGTTTTCAGTTGTGTTCTTCTAAAGAGTCTTTCTAGCATAGGAGACCAAATCTTCACAGCAGCGTCTGCTTCAGTGGTTTCAATATCTTTACTGAACACGTATGAATGAAATTCCATTAATTCAAGACTAGAGAAATTAAACAAATAACAATCAATGACATTGCAGTATTAAGTATAGCACAACTTGCTATTGTGAATAGATACTAAAGATATCGGAATCCATTCTACTTTTTGCCTTTGATTCTTTGTGAGAAGACAGAAATCTACCCTTTTTATTTCTTGTTTACTGGCCTATTTACAAATTGTTGTTAAAGCATTGAACTGTGTTTATCTTGGTCTCAACAACACTAACCATTTCAATTTCAGTTGCTTTTATTTATAGCTTGTGGTTGGCTATGATTCCAGGAGAGAAGCGCTTGGTATACCTACAGCACAAGACTTTCCAGTCACTATCAGAAAAAAAGGTGTTTTTGAGGAGCAGAAGAATGACACAAGTCGACAATAGAATTGAGACCCAAACTAATAGATACTACTGTTAGAGAACTGAAACATCTCATGAGCAACAATTTTTATTTAACTTACGCAACAACAGATTTCTCGTCACATACGGTGAACGCACTTTTATGCCGAGCATTTAAAGTAAAAAGCCACCAATTACTTCCCTCAGTACCTTAGTCTTTTGCAACTGAAGATGGTAAAGAAATCGCTGAACTCTGCAGCTATCCAGGAGCTTGAAAATAATCCGTCTCTAGACTATTTCAGCTTTGCAAAAGCTAAAAACAGAAACATGTCGAGGACCAACTTAACATACTAAAAATTACCAAATATGGGTCAAAAGTATTTTAGTATGAAAGATAAAGTGGCATTTGAGGCAAGATTACTTAATTTTTGATTCAGATCTTGAGCAGTGTACTGAGTCCAATATTTTTTGTCTTCTGAGGCAAAGTCAGAATTTTTTTTTTTTTTCGTTCCTACAAGTGCCAGTGAGAATTACATTATCTCTATTTTTAAAAGAACTTGCAAAAACTAACATTAAATAAATCTTTTTGCTTTTGACTACCGTTTTTGATTACTTTTTCAAGTATGACTGAGCAGACCAGCCAACAAATGCTTAAACTATTTTTTGAAATTTTTAAAGACTTCAAATTTTAAAACCCAGTCCGTTCTTCAGATCATTGAAGGACTTTTTTTTTTTTATTATTTGATTTTGATAGTTTTGAAACTTACACGTATTATCAATTAACCACCAAAAAAAAAATAGAGGCTATTAACGTTGAATAACCGAGAAGGATAACGACTATCTAAAAAGTTGTTAATGTCTATTACTTGGAGTAAATTCAAATTTTTTCTCTGCAGAAAGCTTAGGACCGCAAGGGGAAACAGCAGTATCGTCTTGTTTGTCTGTAAAAAAAATATGTGGAAATATGGTAGGTGTATAGTAGAGAATTTAATGCGTGGTGTAAGGTTACATGTGCGTCTTTATTACTCTTTTGTTTCTAGTCCTTTCAAAAACAAAGACCACCATAAAGACCACCTGATAATGAACCATTACTAGGATCAGCTATTGTTTGTTGCTGAACAAGGAAATAATAAGACGACAAAATTCAATCCTATCTGGGTTGCCGAATTTTTACAATCTCGGTGGGTGTATTATCTGAAATTACATGGAGTTATATTGCAGACAATACCAAAAGTGTAAGCCTGACAAATTGAGAAGCATATGTTTTGTCTGTATTAATAATACTTTTCCAATTTGTTTATTAGACATTTGGCTAAACAGCCTCAGAATACCCATCAGCAGCATCAGACTCTTCACTAGCAGCCTCTTCAAACAATCCAGATGATTTGCAAAGTTTTCTCGAGTATAGTGAAGATCTTGAAAATGAGTAAGTTTGTCTTAGTTATATTTCTGTAAACATTGCCGAGTAATTTTTTATAGTTTGTTGAGTATGCATATCATAGATTTAAATGATACTGCGAACGTAAATGTGTCGAAGAAAACCCTCAACAAAGACGCTTATGATGAAATTAAGAATGGCTGTGCCCTCGAAGTTTTCCCCTCAGCAATGAATGTAAGGATTTTCTACAAAGGATTACTGATTGTCTGTTTTGCCAAATACAAAGTAAATGATAAAGAAAAACTGTGGAATATTTATACTTTTTGACAATGTCTGGCTTTTTAACCCTACTTCAATTGATGGATAAAATATATGTTTCTCGATTACAACAAAGAATTCCTGGATAAGGGCTTCCAAGGCATTTTTAGCGAATCAAGAGAGAAGACGATGGATTATTGATGGATTTGGATTGTGTTGTCAAATGGATGAGCCCTGATCTTGTAATACCTGGATACGGGATCTGTTAATGAATTTAGAACGCCGTTAGGTCTCACTGATACATTGACCATTGCTTATGTCACAGATCTTTTTAATATAAAAGTCTTTCAACCTGATTGTATCGTAGATCTTTAATCCATAATTTTGGCCATATCTGTGAATTTTCATGTAGAAGTTTTTCGGATACAGCATTGTCCACCCGCTCTTTCTGCAATAAGAAAATTGCTCATGAACTATGCTGAGTTTTCTGACAACAATAACTTTGATCCATACCTACATAATAATTATGAGTTTATTCATGATACAGTGTCTTATTTGTAAGTTTTATTATAGCGTAGTTCAACTTTTATATTCAACACTAATTCGTTCTAATTATCCATTCTCCTAGCTTAAAATTATGTGAAAGTCCTGTGAACCCTATTTGCCAATTCTTGAGAGAAAGTACTGCTGCTACTTGGACTTCTTTTCCAATCATTAATTCTTTTTTTTTTTTTTTTTTTTTTTTTTTACAATTCCAAGACTTGATTGAATTTAAATCGTAAGTATCAGTTTTTTTTCCTGCATTTGCTATCTGACTCATATGATCACTTGGGATTGAAGTGCTTCATTGGGATTTAGATAACAGCAAAATTGATAGGTTAGCAATTGAAAGAAAAAGCAAGTCAATGATAATAATTATAGAGTTTGCAGAAGGTTCAAACACACACACAGAGAGAGGGAGAGACAAATTTGGAGAGTGATTGTGTTAAAATTTACAAAAATGCTATTAAAAGTTTAAAAAAGATGTTGAAAAAAAAAAAAAAAAAAAAAAAGCATTTGTGTACAGTCCTTTATTACAGTAAATAAAAATACTGCGCTAATAGAATCCAAAAGTATGAACTTGTTTCACAATAAATAGATAGTACCATCTTCTTTGAAAGCTTGACTATCCACAATCAATACTATGTAAGAAAAAAGGCATTTAGAATTATATATGCCGCAAAACTCCAGAGGCCTCAAATCGTTTGCTTCCCTCCTGTCAACTGTGCTTTCTCGGCACCTAGCTGCTATTGATTCAGTGGAGTGAATTTTTTCATTAATGATAATATAACTGACATTCTACTATAAAAATCGCTATTCACTTTTAATGAGAACTGTAAATGTTTTTTTTTTTTTTTTTTTTTTTTTTTGAAATTGACAACCATATTTGCCCAAGTGGATATTTTGGTTTTCGATAATGGACAACATGATTTTTCAAAGCGATTATTATTTTTGTCCAAACTGACCACTAGAATTCAACAATGGCCATTTGCTTTTGACTTAGCGACATTTATATTTCACAAAGTGACAAAGTTTACCAACCCCATTGTACTTACATTTCACTCTTTTTTTTTTTAGATGTACAAACCTACAATGTCAGACCATTACAAGAGCAGCAAGGAACTTTGGCCCTCGTCTGTGGAATAGAGATTTGGCTGCTTGTCTCAATATTTTTCATATTATCAGGTCTCCTCGAACTGAAGGCGCTATCCCAGATAGATTCAATCGAGATGCTCCTAAAACTGGAGATGGAACAAGACTTAGAAGACAGCATCATCTATTGCTCTCATCTCTTGTTTATTTAAATTAAATACATGTCAATTTTTTAATCATCATATTCTTGTAGCTATTTTTTTTTTAAGCATGCTGAATTTAAAACATTTTGTTTGTGAATTTCCTTTTTTAGTCGAATTGTCTCTTGTAGTGTACTACTCTTTTTTTTAAGAAACAGAATCTTCATAACCTTTTTTGATAGATATCATCTTCTTATGCGAATCTCGTGTCTTTATATTAGGATTATGTATATGAGTTGTATCATCTGACATACTTTTTTGCTCATAAATTGAAATATGTAGGATTTTTGTTTGGTTTACGTTTTTTTTTTTCTAGTTCCTCGACTCACGAAGGTATATCATGTATATTATCATAATAAGAAGACTGTGGTGAATCAATTGACAGCTATTGGAATGTGGCTCATTTATCAAAATAAAAAAAAAAAAATTAGTGTCCATAATGCAAAAAACATGCCCAAGGAATATGTTTAATATAAACCCAGATCACTAACGAAGGTTACGAAAATGGCATTGCGTTATGGGAAAAGTGATTAAACAAAACCACATTTATTTGTAGAAAAAAAAAAAAAGAATAATTTATCGGTCTTCGGCCCATTCCTAATAAAAAAAAAAAAATGAGAAAAAAAAAGAAAAAAAAAACACTTACGTTTTCCTTCTTAATTTGAGCCTCTTCTTCAGCTGTGAAGTCGTTGGTAATATTGAAAGTTCTTCTAATCTCTTCAGCAGTTTTACCCTTGATCATGTTAGCAACAGTTTTACAACCAACATCTAAAAGTGGCTTGATATCAAGGTAATTGGCAGCCTATGATAAAGAAAATGAGTATTTAATTATTAAAAAACGGATTTTTTTTTCTTCTAACCAAGATGATATCAAACAAGGTTTCTTGATCAACTTCCATATACTTTTGATCCCATTCTTCGATATCTGTATTACGTCTTTCTTGATCGTCTTGAGTGATAGGATCATCACGATGATGAGTGCACCATTCAATCACCTATTTTTATTACTATTTAAGTACTTGATTTTTTTTTTTTTTTTTTTTTTTTTTTTACCTTTCCCAAAATTTTGGAGCTCACGTTAGGAAGAGGAATAGGAGCATCTGAATCACCAATATCTACAACCAACACTCTGTTTTTAGTATGAATTTTTATTTTTTTGGCTATTTTATTTGTTTACCTTCCAACATGTTTTTTATTAAAACTGAACGTTGTGCGACTTCCTTATCTACCTTAAACTCTTCATTTTCAGAACTAGAGAGAATTACGCTCATTATCAATGTGTATGTGTTTTAATAAAAAAGAAAAAGTAAAAAAGAAAAAAAAATGTGAATGACGAAAACCAGCTTTCTGACTTTCAGGTGACGTGCACTAATGTTTCTTTTTCCGACGTAATACAAAAAGGGAGAAATGAACACAAATGAATTAATTTATTTAATTGTTCATCTTTCAAAATGAGTAAACATGTCGAATACATTCTGTTGGCCGAATTCGATATTGATAAAGGTGCTTCTTTAAAGTATCAATATCCAACCGAGACTGGAACAGATGAACAGTAAATACCTTAAAATTGTTTTTCAGCAGGAAGAAACTTATTCAAAATAGCATCTTGTCAGAACTCATGTTGCCCGATGGTGCTCATTTAAGAGCTGAAGACTGGACCATCTTTTGCTTGAATCAACTTACTCCAGATCCTGAACAAGAAGTAGAAAACGAAAAGAGTCCGTTACTTTATGTTCTTAACCTGGTCAGAACAAAGCACGACGCGACAGCTAGAAGGTAGGACAGATTTACAGCATAGATAGGATGGAAACTAACCTGTCCATAGAGGTGCTCGAGTGAAAGCGATGGCTATTTGTACGAGACATCAATATCTTCATATCTACAAGGTAATCTCTCCCTTTTTTCTCTTTTTTTTTCCTAACTCCCCCCTCCTCCCTTTTTTTTAACAATATATTCTATACAGCCTGTGTTGCTATTAGCCATGGAGAAATATTTTGAGAATCCAACCATCGAGATATTAGAATCACTCTATGAAGCAGTCAATTCAATGGATTTATCCCGAATGCCCAAGTTTACCTGGCATGAAAGACAGATCTTGCGTGCTTCTGACAATAAAACAATGTTCGAAGAGATGTTTATGGACGATGAGTCAGAAGAGGTAGCAGAAGAAGTGGAGGCAGAATTTAATAGACAGAGAAGAGGTACCTATATCGATCTTACATCTGGAAGTGTCCGTGAACAGATACCCTCATTGAGTAAAGACAGACATTTTTTTGAAACAAAGATTGAATATGAAAGTATTCCACTTCCTATCAAAATTCCTCTTACTGTCAATCCAGAGGAAGTGGGTGATGTAAGTTTTAATTCAAAGTGAAACTTTACTTTAACCGTATTGTAAAGTTTTCAGTAATCAAACTGATTAATACATTCACACCCAATGTCAGTCATCCAGGATCACCTAATCCACATCACCCACATCTGGACAGTAGTGGATCACATACACATCCAATCATGATTCTTCTCAATGCATTATTAACTCAAAAGCGTATCATCTTTTTGGGTCACGGTCACCCCTCGGGAGAGGTAGCCAATTATGTGTTGGCGGCATGTGCATTAGGAAGTGGATGCGGTACAGTACTCAAGGGATTTACCGAACGTGCATTTCCTTACACCAATCTGACCAGTGTGGATGATTTATTAAAATGGTAAATAACAAACCTGTGTCTGTGTGTAATCTTTAATTCCATCATTAGTCCTGGATTCATTGCGGGTGTAACCAATCCGACTTACGAAGAGCATACGAGTTGGTGGGATGTACTCTGTAATATCAGCACAGGAAAGATTACGGTTAGTAAAGATATTGAGGCCACCACACATCGTCTTCAGAGCCGTAAAGGTTCAATTGCAGCTTCAATCATGGACGAAGTCTCCTCATTCAATTCTCTTTCAATTGGTCGAAGTTCGAGCATGAATGCACATCAATACAAACAACAACAGCAGCAGCCAGCATCAAATCTGATGGCGATGCAAGAGGAAAAGAGAGACACGGATGCAGAGTTTATGAATGATGTTCTATCGGCTATTCAAGCGCATTATGGTGAGACCTCGATTCGGGCTAAATTCCAAGATTACATTTTCCGCTTTGTGAGATTAGCGGCGCTTTATGAGGAGCAAGTATATCATCAGACAAAAATTGGATTTGTGTGTAAAGACGACGGGTTAGGATATGGGCCTGTATTTGCAGATGAGGTGACCAAGAAGAGGGAACTGTCAGTAAATGCAAGTCGTATTGAAGGCTGGAGACAGACAATTTCATATAAATACTATCAGAAGGTATACTACATTTACATAAATTCAAAGACTAACATTTGTGTTAGGATTTAGCGACACGAATAGAAAACGCGTGTATTCAAGATTTGGATGTGTACAGACAGATTAGTAAACTAAAACGACTCAAACAAATACCAGACACTGAGATCCATGCTATTTATGAAGCGTTTTTAAATAATATTGTCACACATAGACAAGTGATTGAGGTAAATGTCAAAAAGCATTTACCCTCCCAACTCATTCATTTCTAGTTTCTTTCCTTTTTACCTCAACATCAAGGCGGATTGGCACCACTGGGTGTGGGCTTATTTCATTCCAATATCTCTATTCGAAAACTAGCACTTGAACTATTTCGTAGATTAGAGCGTAGCCCAGTAGGGATCAAATTTATTCAGGATTTATCAAGGTTTCAAAAACTAGCTTACGAAAGACAAGCTGCTTACTATACCAAACTGGAGTAACTTTAGTAAATAAATTAATGGCAACATGTCAGTTTTTTTTTTTTTTTTGGGGGATTAATAAAAAATTTACGTAGTTTTCTAATGTCGTCTTTCTCTTTCCCTCATTAACCATGGTAAATTTAAAAAAAAAAAAAAAAGAAATCTCAAGAGTTTTAACGATCAAATAAAAAAAAAAAAAAAACTTAGTCACGCAAAGGTGTTTCTGCAGATGAAAAGCGTAAAAGAATTCAAAAGATATTCCATGAATCGGTAAGGCTTTGGACACATTATGCATGAAAATTAATTTAAGCAATAGGGCGAATTTTTTCAATTAAAGGATATCGAGAAATTGGGCACCAAAAGAGGTGTTGGTAAATATATATATACATATACAGATTTGTGCAATATGGTTTCTTTTTTAACTTGATTAGTATCACAATCGGTCAAGGATGTATTAATGAGTCTGGTGGATGATGGCTTAGTAACAATGGATAAAATTGGAACATCAAATTATTTTTGGTCTTACCCGTCAGCAGCTATTCAATCGGTTAGATACCCCTTATTTATCTGCGTAAAACTCATAATTTATAGAATCAAAACAAATTAAATGATTTAAAGGTTCAATTAAAACGCGAAAGTGAAAAACGAGAAAGGTTACAAGGGGAGATAAAGATGGCTCAAGAGACAAGAGAAGAAACTGAGGAAAGGGAAAGCCTATTGAAGGAATTAAAGGAGCTGAAATCGACACATGCGGATCTCGAGAAGGAGATAATGAAATACAAAGAAAATGATCCAGTGCTGCATGAAAAGAAAGGTAAATAGGAATACATAGAAGATGCGCGACTAAACTACAAGACCCATAAAGAAAAAGCAGCAAAAATAGCAAAGGAAGCAGCCAATCGATGGACCGAAAACATTTGGGAAATTGAATCTTACTGCGTCAATAACTTCAATATGGAACGATCTGTATTTAAACAATCATTTGATATTCCAGAAGACTTTGACGTCTTAGATTAATGGCAAAAAAAAATAAACACTTGCAATACAAGCTACCATTATTACTTAAGAGCAACTATGCCATGTGTTTGTGAAGAAAATACTACCTCCAAGCGATTATGGAAGAGGTATTGAGCTTCTTGAGTGTTTGTGTGTCTTGCTGAGTATGCTCTTTCGGGGTCCCTAAAATCAAATTGCTGTTTTGATTGGGCAATTGAATACACACCAAAACGTCACCTTTACAAAATTACTCTAACTCTCTTTTTACTTTCTTTTTTTTTCAAAAAAAAAAAAAAAAAAATGACAGATAACAGACATATTATAATCGTTGGTGCAGGCGTTATGGGAGCATGTACAGCTTATTACTTATCCAAGAATCCTTCTTGTAAAGTTACGATAATTGAAAAGACATCTATTGCCTGTGGTGCCAGTGGAAAGTCTGGTGGATTCCTTGCCCTCGACTGGTAAAGTGCCATATCAAAATACGCACACATGTCTTATACCTTATTAGGAACGATCATTCGCGTCATTTGAGTGCCTTTTCTCGAGCCTCGTTTAAGTTACATCAAGAACTCGCCAAAGAGCTGGATGGTGCAAGCCAATATGGCTATAGAGCACTTGATACATTTTCGATTACTTTGGGTTCAAAAGGCACCAAAGATAGTAAGGTAGATTGGATACGTGATGCACGTTCGGTAGAGAAGATTGGCACATTAGAGACCACAGCTCAACTCCATCCCGAGTTTTTCACACACAAGTTATTGGAGGAAGCCAAACGAACAGATCGGGTAGAAGTACATGTAGGACAAGGTGTTTCCAAGCTTCTATACAAGGATAAAGGTACCGTGAGTGGTGTTGTACTCGAAGATGGCACTCAGTTGGAAGCGGATCAAGTCGTGATTGCTATGGGACCTTGGAGTGGTCAGCTTGATTTACCCAACGAGATTATACCTATTAGTGGATCTCACGTACATTCTATTGTCTTGAAGCCACAGGAGAAAATACCTGGACATGCCTTGTTTACGTCCATTAGTTATCAATCAAAATCATTTGAACCTGAAGTCTATCCGAGATCTGTAAGCCCTCACAAAAAAAATTATTCTGAAAACATTTTAATGTTATACATATTAGGACGGAACGGTATACATTTGTGGTGCGGCAGATAAAGATCCGCTACCAACCTCTGCTGATCAAGTAGCCGTTCACTCTAAATCAATTGATTCATTGATTCTTCAAGCAGGTTTGATTTCCGAAAAGCTCTCTGATCAACCAGTCATCAAACGTCAAGCATGTTATCTACCAGTGTCTGAAGAAACAGGTACACCGTTAATTGGTCCTCATGCAACCTATAAAAATCTTTACTTGGCTACTGGGCATTCCTTCTGGGGCATCTTAAACTCTCCCATCACAGGCAAGATGATGTCAGAGTGGCTTTTGGATGGTAAGGTTAGTTGTTTGGCGCCAGAAGTGGCAAGTGTCTTTTGTCCATAAAATCACGTCCTTTATTTTATTATGATCTTTTTCCTTGAAATTCTTTTCCTTTTATTTCTATAAATTGACCGAAGTGTAATTCAGAAACCATGTTTTTGTTGCTTCTTTCTGAAAAACATATATTTCATAGCATGTGAGTCTATTTTTTTTTTATTGATAAAAAAAAATAGTTATTCGTGGTACTTTATCGCTTTAGATCAAATATTATGATTTGTGGGTTTTTTTTTTTTTTTTTTTGAAAAGTATATCGACGACATTGAGCCTGGGTGTATTGATCAGAAGGTCACTGACTAGTTGGTCATAGATTGGGTCATTGGTTAACATATTTATCTCTTAATACAGATTGTAAGATCGTTTTTTATTTTAAGATACACTTTGTATGTTAAATACAAGAGAGAGAGAAAGAGAGAGAGAGAGAGAGGCAGAAAATAGCAACCATATAAAGTCACTTTTTTAGGGGCACTCAGAAATTAGCATAGGTCGATGTTTTGATTGGCTTTTCTCTTATAGAGTACTGACCAGCCGACCGATCATAATTTTTAATGCGCCCTTTCCTTTTTTTTTTATCTCTTTTTTTCTCACTTTTATTTTATAATTTAAATGAATCCTGAATAGTAAAGCTCTATATAAAAAAAAATATAAAGAACTTTTTTATTGACGACAAAATAAAAAATAGCGATTACTTGTTTAAACTTTTGCTTATTGGTGACTCCGGAGTAGGAAAGTCTTGTCTTTTATTGCGTTTTGCAGATGACACTTATACCGAAAGCTACATTTCCACTATTGGTGTTGACTTCGTAAGTTTATTTTTGTTTTTGTTTTTTTTTTTTTTTTTTTTTTTTTTTTTATGCAACAAAAAAAACTAAATAAATATATAGAAAATTAGAACTATTGAACTTGAAGGAAAGACTGTCAAGTTACAAATCGTAAGTTATTCATTGTGGACAAGGGGGATATAAACTAAACATTTTTTGTATATTAGTGGGATACCGCAGGGCAAGAACGTTTCCGTACAATTACCTCATCCTACTACCGAGGTGCACATGGTATCATTGTGGTTTACGACGTTACTGATGCAGATAGTTTTAATAATGTAAAGCAATGGTTACAAGAAATCGACCGTTACGCGGCTGAAGGCGTCAATAAGTTGCTAGTTGGTAACAAGAGCGATTTGATAGACAAGAAGGCAGTAGAAACAGATCAAGCCAAGGTAAACTAAAGAAAAAAAAAAAAAAATGTCTTATCTCATTGTTTTATTAGGAATTTGCTGATGGGCTTAATATCCCACTTTTGGAGACTTCAGCCAAGGATGCTACTAATGTTGAGCAAGCTTTCTTGACAATGGCTAAGCAAATTAAGGATAGAATGGGTTCAACCATGCAACAACAGCAAGCTAAATCAACTGTTAGAGTCGGTCAAGGAGCTGCTGTTCAACCTCAGCCATCAGGTGGTTGTTGTTAAGCATTTTTTTTTCCTTCTTTTTCTTTTTTTCAAGCACATCCCCCCTCCCCTAGTCAATAAACACAAGAACAGACAACCATTTAGTCAAAATATTTACAATTAACATTTTTGAAATGTAAATGAACATTATTAAAATTTTCAAGACATTAGAAATAGACAACTGAATTATAGTTGATGAGTCTGATGAAGCTACCTGAAATACATTCTTTCCAAAAGAGGCTCTTACGATAAATTCTTGTGGCAAGTACACTTATCTTTCTCCTCTAGTCCTCCCCTTTTTTTTTTCCTATCAGAAGGGTTCCACGACATGATTGGCCTCACACTGAAACCTGAAAAAAACTCCTGCTTTCCCAATTTTGTGAACAAAACACAATGACATTGACTGTTCTGTAATAAATGCGTGTAACGTAAATAAGGATCATGTTTCGCTTTTTCTTCTTCTTCTTTCTTCTTTCTTCTTTCTTCTTTCAATAAGATGAATAACGAAACGGATGTATTTATCATTGGCACAGGTAACATAGATCATTGAGTTTATCCAATTTTTGATATATTTGGTTTAGGATTATCAGGGCTATATGCTGCCCTGCTATTATCCAAGATGGGCGTGTCAATTCATATGATTGGTAAGTATACAAATTTCAAAGCACTTATTCATCACAAAAAAAAAGAAAATAGTGGTGATGAGTACGATGAACTCTTATTGCTCTCACCACGCATCTTACAGTTATTACACCAACTGGATGTATTAGAAAAAATACTCGAAAAGGGAACAAAACATCAATCACTGGATCTTTATTATAGTGGACAACTGATGGGCGCCCTGAAAGCGTTTGATAATGATAATGTGGGATTTGATTATAGTTTATCCATCGAGAGGTCAGTTCTTTATCGTGCTTTATTAGAACATCTTGGTCGACTGGGAATTTCTTTTCCAGAAGAAAACGAAGAATTGATGAAAATTGAAGATCACGCAATACATAAACTTGTCTACTTGAAAAATAATCAAGTGTGGAAAACGAAAATAGTCTTGGTGGAAAATGATGATACCAATATCGTAAGACAAGCATTAGGTAAGAAGTCTCCTTATAACGCAAAAAAAAAAAAAAAAAAAAAAAAGAAAAGAAAAAGAAAAATAGTCCTCCTCATACAGTTTAAGGTATTGCATACACATACTATTACTTTAAAAAAGGAGCGAGATACTTTTATACTTTAGAAGTGGTAGTCAAAAACACTGACTTTCCAAGTTCTAAAAAAATGTGTATTGTTAAGAGAGAACAATACGCTCTTTATACTCTGGGTAATAAGAAAAAGCAATCCATAGTATCTCACCTTTATTTAGGCCATCATAATAGAATGTATATCACATTAGAACATAACCCATGCTGGACAAAGATAAACCTCGATGATGAAGTCCCCGTATCAGTAGCACTCAGTTATATAAAGTTTGTATTGGAACCTTACCACATTGAATTTGGTAAAGTAGAGAGTTATGTGAGATGGAAAGGTAAACCAGAGAAAAGTGAAGCTCAGGGAATTGACTCCTTATTTGAATAGGCGAGCAAAAGAAGACTGAATTGTTTGAATACGACAATAGTTATTTCTTTATTGGCCCTTCATCTCAGTTATCATCACCTCGAGGATTTATGGATCTCACTGTTTATTTGGAGGAGATACAAAACTTGTGCTGGAAATTAGCGTTTCGTTTCCGCCAATGTGCTGCACCTCATCTACTAGAAACCATACAACCAGAAATAGAAAAAAAGTCAAAAGAGACGGTCCTCGCCGCAGGACTGTGGTTACATCAGCTGATGAAAGAAGCGAATCCCTCAGTTAGAACTTTAATATACCAACTCAATAAGCTGAGTTGTTGCTTTGTTGGAGATTTTCCTTATGATCAAAATGAAATCAACCGACCACCAGAGACCTTGATATCTGAATTTGATTTGGATAATGAATCTTCCTTTGAATTCATTCCTCCTCAGGAAACTGAACGTCGTCAACCAGCAGCCGCAGGATATTTGGCTCCTGAAGGCAAGTTGAAGCCTTACAGCCTATTACAAATCTTGGCTTCTACGAGCGAAACCCAGACTGAACATGCAGCTCAGCCAAAGGATACCCCGTCTCCACAACTGGATACCCAGTCAATTGATCAAAATGAACCCAGAAAGCGTCCCAATTCGGCCGACAACGACCCATCCAATTCCCTCTCTACCTTTCAAACAAAATGCGACAGTATCAACAATAAAGCCATGTCGAGCGGCCGATGGAAGAGCATCAAACAAAACTATTCAAAGCTAAATGACCGAATTCAGGGCTTCAATCCTCAAGGAATTTGTTTTACACTACTTGTCTTTTGCGGACCTCTTATGCTGTCACCAGCTGTTGCACAGTTTATAAAGCATCTGGCTTCTCCTATCTCCTTTTTATACCAAACCAACTCCGAAACATGCTTGCATTCGACTGTTGGGCAAAAACAGCAAGACACATCTCTTTTTTCTGTCTTGTTTATATCCAACGCGACTAAACAAGAAGCAACACATTATATTCATCAGACACCGTCTGATACAGTTCATTCTCATTTCCCATACGGACTTGACAAAGTCTTTTTAGATCACGATCAGCAGTGTTACAAGGCGTACGATATTCGTCAACCTGAAGTGGTAATTATTCGACCTGATGGCTTTATCGGTACACGAATCCCACCAGATTACCAGCGTCTCTGTCTTTACTTTAATTCCTTTTTAATACTCGAACAAAATATTGCTGCAAGTTACAGTTAATAAAAGATTTTAGATTTTACAAAAGTATACAATCGATCAGCTTTTGTGGCACAAGAAGATGTTGCAAGTATTTTTTTAGACACAACTAACCTGTCCTATTCCAAACAAACGCAAATAAAGTGAAAGAACCCTTTCGTTAGTTTAAAACAAAATAAGAAACTCACTTTGCAAATAGCCAAGATGAGGATAGACTCCTATTACCAAAGGGAAAGGATGGTATTATCTAATCAAGCACAGTGTAACGATAATTTAAAGATATTAAAAAAAGAGAGAAACTTGGTTTCACTTTCTTTTTTAACCGATAAAAATACAATGGGAAACGGCCAATCAGATATCAAGAGTCGACTTTCCTACAACACACTTCCGAAACATTTGAGGCCCTTGCCACCCAAAAAGCTGGATAAATTAAAAAAGTTAAATAAGCAGTATTCCCAAAAGACGCAGGTTCCTTCAGAAATACCAGATTTTTACGAGCATTTAGAGAAACAATCACAGAATGACTCTGGACCGCGTGGAGCGTTTAGATGGTTAAAGGGTCGAAGGTTTTTTAATCATACTTCTTCTTGTCTTTTACCTAATGACCAGCTGGAGTTGGACAGATCCAGAGTTCAGGCCTTCATCCTGCGCTGGGTTTTTGGTGGGTAAGTGTATTAAAAATCTTAATAAAACGTAGAGTGTAACGTAATTTTTTAGTGTGATTGCTCCTCTCCCGCTAGAAAAAGGAACTACTGTATTGAATATTGGGTAAGTTTTTATCATCTATATAATGTTCCTTACATCTCTATAGTCATGGTCCTGGTATGTGGGTAAGGAAGAGGATCTATTCAAGAAACTCTATGGCTTACATTTAATATAGCCTGGACATCATATGATTGATCTAGCACTTGACAATCGTGAGTCCATATTTGTAGCCGTAGACATGTGTGATTTGCTACCAGATGATTTTGAACAAGAAGAGGAAAAAATGGAAGACGAGATATCAGAAACCAACAGTTGTCGGTTCACGCCGATTCACCCCAACCTATCTGTTCAATTACAGACCATGGCCACACCCCTGATTGAAACATCGTCTTCCTTTAGTAACAGCACACATTCGGATTCTGTAATAGAAACAGATGAAGAGGATACAATGAGTCATAAAGAGCAACCCACCAAAAGACGTTTGCTGAAAAACCTGGACTTCTATCGACTGAATGTGATTGAAGAAAGATTACCGTTTGAAGATAACCAATTTGATTTTGTAAAACAAAGATTGGCCACAGCTTCATTTACCACAAATAATTGGAAACATGTTTTGACTGAAATGCTACGTGTAACAAAGCCAGGTGGTTGGGTCGGATTATTAGAAATCGATTTTTCAATGGTCAACTTGGGGCCTCAAGGTGCTCAATTTGAAAAAGAAAGTAAAAATAGAAATCGTTATGCTCAAACAACTCATTTTTTTTTATGTTAGTGATTGAAGTAACTCGAAGTCTAGGTATTGAACCTCGAATGGCAATTTATCTTGAAGATCTGTTAAAGGCTTTAGGTCTTGAGGAAATCAAACCTCGGTCAGTATCAATCCCCTTGGGTGAATGGGGAATGGATCTTGGCATGCTTTGGAAAAATAATATTGAATCATTTGCTGAATCAATAGAACCTTTTGTATCCAAACTAATGAATTTATCCAAAGAGGATTACAAGGACCGGTGGCGTGTTTACTTTGAAGAAGCTCAAGAAACAAAACCATTTGCAAATGCGTATGCTATCTGGGGTAAAAAGCCTATTGATAGTAGTGGTGTCATTGATTGGTCTTTATGCCCTGTATTTAATAAACAAAATTACAGTTAAAAGCAAACCCAGGTTTTATAGATGTTTCTTTTTGAATCCCATGAGTTTTTTTTTTTCTACAAAGCTTGTATGAATAACAAATGGACAATAAGTTCCCTCGTACCGTATAAAAAACCTGTCTTTTTTTAACGTAATTTTTCATTTAAGAATAATAATTACTAAAGATCAATCAACTCTCAAGCTTTATTTTTGTATTAAAACATGGAGGAATCAAAGGAACTTGTAAATAATACTGAAGATCTGATTGATTTTAGCGATTATCTATAGATTTTATTGTTTGATCCTCATAGCTTTTGTTTTCAATATGATTTTAATTCTGGGTATAATATCATCTGCAAAAGAATTAATCAGATGAGCTGTTGACTTTCTGACAAGTTCAATTCTTAGTTATCACAAGCTTCTGCTCATTCTAACGTGAGTGTAGCCCGTTTATTTATACTTTTGCCAAAATTTCTGAAATGGCAACTACCAGTTACAGTATCATAAATGATCTACTCACTCTCTTCTACAGGAAAAGTCTGAATTTACGAACAGAAACTTCTTGTAGTGTCCCAAAAAATATGATGAGCGGAAATTCAAAGAACACCATTCTGTTTTTCTTTTTTATTGAACATGACTGAAGAGATTTCGCCCAAGCCAACCGCATTTCGACCTATTGCGCCTTCTCTTTCCAATATGTCACCCTCCTTGATATCTTCTATTGAACTCAAAAAGCGTAACTGGAATGATTCAACTGAGAGCATGCCAACACAAGGTAATCTTTTTTTATCCACCGTGCACAATGTAAAAGAGAGATCTAAACATACTTTTAATAGAAGGAGGTGATCATCATTCCAGACGTAAAGAACAAAATAGAGCAGCACAAAGAGCGTTTAGAGAACGCAAAGAAAAATATGTAAAAGAATTAGAAGACAAAATTGGTATGATTTGCGCAGCTCATGCTTCTGAAGTGGAAAAATTGAAAAAAGAAAACCAAGAACTGCGATCCTTGCTTGAAGCACAAAAAGCACCTGAATCATCTATAGTCTGTGTTCGAGACAAGACTGGTATTTCATTTTGTGAGAGGTTGAAGGAAGAGGTTTGCTCCAATGCCTATAATCAGTTGCTGACAGAGCCCTTGTTTGATTCACAAGGATACTTGAACGAAGCAGTGACTGAACATCCGGTTCCGATTGTTACTTCCATGATGAGAAGGTCTCGTATATTTGATCAAATGGAGCAATCGCTGTCAAAATCTCTGACGGAGAATGATTCAGAAGAACTGCTGGATTCTGCCGACGATCTCATCTCTTGTTCAGAGCTTTGGAAAAAATTGCAAAGGAATCCGTTGTTTGATAAGTTTGATATTGATGAACTCTGTGCTCAGCTAAAAAGCAAGGCTATGTGCTCACAATCGGGACCTGTATTTTCAGAAAGAGAAGTCAAAGACATCTTGAAATCCATAGAAGAAAAAACGAGAATTCAGGATGACCAGGTCAAATCATAACATGTTCTTTCTTTTCCGTTTTTCTTCATACCTTCATTACTTCTACAAAAGGATATCCTGTATCTTTTAAATTTTACTTTACTAGTTTAAATAAAGAGAATACTGGAGCTTGTCCTAATATTCTTTAGCATACGTTAAACACCCTACTTTTGTTATCAGTTTTTTTAAAACTCTGTTGCTTTTTTTTTTTCTGTCAAAACAATAGATCTGCACATAAATAGTCAAACTTTGAACATTCAATAATCGACGAGCTTCAAATACATTCAATAAGTAACAGATACATCTAGATAAAAGTAAATAAATTAGAATGAAACTACAGAACAATATGTAAATCTATTGAATA
The DNA here is from genome assembly GCA_000697035.1 of Rhizopus stolonifer B9770. Classification (NCBI taxonomy): domain Eukaryota; kingdom Fungi; phylum Mucoromycota; class Mucoromycetes; order Mucorales; family Rhizopodaceae; genus Rhizopus; species Rhizopus stolonifer. The sequence continues at coordinate 24,383 of JNDS01003238.1, forward strand.
TTTACAAAGAATATAAATAGAAGCTTTCATATCTTTTGACTGTTTATTTGAGCTTGATAATACATCAAAATAATGAACATGCATAAAAATTATCTTTTTGAATAACTGAGTAAAAAAAAAAAAAAACTTGAATAACTAAGAATTATTTTGAAAAATCCTTGATTAGATGCATTCTACAAGTTTATTGTAATTTGCTTTTCTTGAGAATAGAATTGCGTTGTATTTTGATAAACAGCGTTAATCCATTCCTTGACACCTGCTAAAGAAGGATGGCCTGTAGGACCATTTACTGCAGTATCAAATGAGATCTTTTGAATAAACCTCATGGAAAAATCCTTGAGATTGTTATCCGTAGATGTGGCATCAGCAGCATTGTCTAATATGTCAGTTATGTTTTCAATAGAAATCACTGAGAGGATAGCATCCAACTTGAGATCAAGTAAATGATTGTCCCATTCAACATCCTCTCTAATCATGTTCGTAAGGCTATCGATACGAGTATTTGTGACATCAGGATTGACTAACTGAGCAGTAACATTTTGAACCATTTGGTTAAGCCTTTCATTAAACTCGGAAATTTGCAGTAATTGTTTCGAAAGAGGTTGTGTAGTCATTCCGGGGTATGCAGTGTAGTTGCCACTCCAAAGTTTTGACAAAAATATCATTGAATTACCAAAGGTAAGGTCCATATCAGCACAGATATAAGTGAATTTGCCTGAATCGGGATTTTGGTAAACATAAAAGTTATTTGATGTGGCCAAGTACCCATCAGCATAACCTGTTAAGACCTCAAGCGTGGTACTAAAAAATAATCGTGTTAGTGTTCAATCACTAAGAATAATTTTTTTTAGTAAACTTACAATCGAAGAAAAGAGTCTACATCAAACTTTTCGTTCCATTTTTTAATCGTATCTGTACCATTGGTAGGTGCGTCAGCGATAAACTTTGTAAATTCAATCAAAGGATCATAATTGTTTTTCTTCCCGCCAGATGCCTTAACTTTAATCTTATATTGACCTTCAGTATATATAGTACTATTTTCGTGATAGGAAAGATCAGATGTAGCATTCCCAGAACCAGAGAGACCTTGGTAAAGATATCCATTGTCATAAGAAGATCTTCCATTAGCAAAAACATTGGATAACCAGCCACTCTTGAAAGTATCAATAATACCAAACAAACCGAGCTCTTGATCGTTCATAAATACACGAACGAACGAGAATTCGGAAGAAATAAGGCCCATAGACTTGATGAAATCATAAGAAATTTGCTCGCGGATGAAGGATGGGTCTAAAGCAAGAGAACGAAGCTTGAGACGTCTGTAACCATAAAGGCTATCCTTTTTCTTCAATTTCAAGTTGTATGATAATTTGGGTAACATACGAGCAGCATGACCAGCTAACGAAATTTTTACATCTTCGTATTGGAAAGCATCATGGAGTGAGACATAGGAAATGTTGGTGTCAACTGACATATCACTAGTGGTGTTGGTTTGCATCAGGTTGAGCATAGTGGCATTTCCTACAATATGAATCGTAGGTATTTCATTATCTTTATGCAGGTTCGATTCAATTCGATGAATTGTGTCTAAAGGAGAATACACTTGAGGAAATTTGCCGTTTTCGTGTGTGTTCCATGTACGATTGAAGAATTCGTGAGGTGTGCTTTCGCTTACAGGTTGACGCAAAAATGGCTCCATAAGGCTACTATCGTTACTTGCGTACATTTTTGCATAGCTATAGCCAGATTGAGCCAAGGGAGCCTTTCCTGAGAAAATGATAGGGAAAGTTTTATTTGATTCTAGAGGATAGTTCACATTGTCCACTACAACTGACATTGATTTAAAGGTTGTTTGATCCAAAAGAGCAATAACATTGTAGTCTATAACAGAGCTTTGATTTTGCTGTGCGTTAGTCACAGATGTAAGTAGCAATCCTGCATTATAAACGAGAGTTAGTTGAGGTTATGGTTACACGCTTTTTTTTTATGTAAAATGCAACCTGCTGTCAAAATGAGTCTCAAAAATAGCATCTCAAAGAAGATTTAAAAGATATGCAAATGAAAATGAAATTAGAAAAATATTGCCACTTTTATAGTTTCAACTATGATTTTTGCTTGGCTAAAAGTTTTGAATCCTTCATGAACTAAGAAATCCTTATGCGGACTATGAAAGTATAGCCAAAAAATAAAAGACCGATAAACAACTTCTTCGTATATTTGCTCAATATTTTACCACAAGTAGATCTATAACAGTTGTATTACTTTATAAACTTTCAGCTCAAAGGCTATCAGCTAACACGCTATAATGCAAGTTTTTTGATTGTTCTACAACATCAGCCAAACTACAGAAGATAACCCCGCAAGATTTACAAACTAATTTTAGCCATGTTTCATTGTCCTTTACAACATAAATTTGTCCACCATAGCAGAAAAAAAAAAAAAAAAAAAAAAACTCGTCATAAAGCTGCTCTTTTAAGAATAGTCTAATAAACCTGAAGTACTCAATTCGGCTTTGTTTGTTGTTAGTACTCAATTGCAAACACATAAAAAAAAGCCCACTCTTTTGATCCAGCTTATTTTAAACATTACCATATTCTATGGACACACCGGGTTCTCTGAGATCGTGCTCAATCTTCTTCGGGAGCATTGGATATTATCTTATAACTTATCTATTTTGTTACCATAGAACGTCCGAGAAAAAAAATTATCTGTGGGTCTTTCATAAATACAGTATTTCATAACTTTCAAGTTACACACCGCGAAAATTTGACGTTTCACAGAAATGAACTATTAACCAATGCGTTTTTTTCTGGATTCGTTACCAGGAGTAATTTTTCTAAATAGATTACACAACTTTTTCATTTACCAAAACTTTCACGTGAATCAAAAGGTAAGTAAGCAATCCTTTCATATCTGAGTGGAAACATTATTTTTGGAAAGTTACAAATCAAATATATGATACGATCAGTAAAAAAAATATCCACAAAGGTTCTGTTGCATTTTTTTTACGAGTGGTTTGAAATGTTTGAAACCTGTGCCATATTTAGTCAAATCAAGATACTCCAAACTATAATACATTATTTTTCTTTTCATTTAGTGTATTCAGTCAATTATTTGAGTAGTAAAAGTTTGAGAGAGGATCAAACGGGAAGGACTACATTTGAGCCAAGGTATTTAAATATAGAATACCAGCGGGTAACCAATTTCTTGGATTTTCAAAAGAAGATCATGGTGATATTTATTATGCTCAACCCGACATGAGTGCGGATAAAAATTATGTACATTATTTTCAAAAATTATGTACTTTTTTCCATAATGACTGCTTTTCTCCTAGTATTAAATGCACCCACCCAATAATTATGTACTTTATGTACTTTTTGAAAAATTATGTACTTTTCTATTATGCATTTTTTTTTTATAATTGTATGTACTTTATTTGTCTATTTTATTCTATATATTTTTTTTGTAACATACTACAACAACATTTTTTCTGTTTTGAAGATCATTTTCAGATACTACGGTTATTTTTGGGCTTTTTAAATTATCTATTTGACCTACAAAGGAGGTCCTATCGCAAGTAATTCTGCAAGTGGCATAAAAATGCACACCGCTTCTATCAGTAGAAAAAATTTTTCCGTGGAGAGTGTAGGTGCATCCGTACACGAATATACTGTTGGGGTAGTCAGACATAGCACCTTCATCTTCATGCAACA
>JNDS01003252.1:0-21364 GCA_000697035.1 Rhizopus stolonifer B9770
ATATTTGTTGTTAAAAAACTAGGATTCTGTAATTTTGAAACAGAAGTACCCAAATCATTACTTGTGGACAAACCCAATCTTCGCCACCACTGAATTCAGCAACTTCGAACAACAACTGCTTGCTACTGTAGTCCAAAACAACCAGCAACTTTCAATGAGTCAGCACCTTGAAGTTTTATTACCAGAGGTTACTGCAGCTATGAAATCAGGGTTTAGTTCAGTCATAACGTCAATAACTGCTATGCAAGCTCAGACTGAAAACTGTTATAGGAGAATTGAAGAGTCTGAAGCCTCAACAAGAAATATCATTGCTGATAGTTTCATACAGATGGCCGCCAATATTACTAGACCCCAGCGAAGCTCCATGATAGTTGAAACTGAAGAAACCTCAGCTACGGTATCCAATGATTTAGTCCTACTTTCTACAAACAATGAAGTAGTGCCTCGAGCTTCTTCACCTGCTTCGCCCGTTCAGTATAAAATGAACAGAAATTTGGTAAAGGTTACTGATGTTTGGCGAGAATATTCAGTTGGTCTTTCTGGCGGCCCTGCAATTAAGTCTTTAGAAGAAGACTATGGTACCAAGTGGAGAAAAGACAGAACTGAATCAAAATTCTATAACACGCGTTTGGTTCTCTACAAAGAAATACAGAAGATTTGCGAAAGAGATTGTATATCTACAGAAGAAGCAGCAGAAAAGCTAGAAAGAAAAAGAATTGAGCTGAAGGCTTCTATAGACAAATTAATAAAAATAATAAAACGCTTCTAAAAAATAGATACTCCTTATTATATCACACAATAAAAGCATAATTTGCCATGTATTAAAAAATCAAGTATAGTTTTTTTTTTTATTTATTTTTATTTTATTTTCTTCAGAATTATAGCCATAATTAACAATGACTACATTATATCCATATTCATCTAATCCTAGAAAGGCAGTTTCTTGAATGTTTTTAAGTGCCCAATATGTGTATAAGTACAGGATAAAGCGAAAGGTTGTTTTATTGCATATGATAAGTTTTTTTTTTTTGTATTTCAACAAGTTTTTCTACCAGTTTTTGAACTATATTGCATACTACAATGGTTTATAGTTTATTTAAGGCTAATTTTGCTTAATAACTGATTAAAAACAATGTCTTGTAGCATGAATATTTTGTTTTAGATATGCTGTTTTATGGCTGTACCTAAACTGAATTTCAAAAAAAAATCCGGCCAGGTATTTCAAACTGGATCTCAGTTCCGGCAAAAATGCTTGAGATCCCGATCTGAGATTCACTTTGTTGAAAAAAAATACCCTTACAGTATTTTTTAAAAGTGCGATACTTTGATTTTATTTCTTGCGACATAATTTTGGCAAAAGATGTACGATAACAACAAGGTTCCTTTTTCTTTTTTCTTTTTTCTGCTTTATATGAATCTCTTTTTAAAGAAAAAACATATGACAGGTCGCTTAAAAGGTACTTGGATTTTCACTTCGAATGAATGTTTACAATGCTTACACACTCTACTCACGCAGATTCCCTAATACGAAAAAGAAATCCCACACAAATAGATTGTCAATCTTCAATAACAAAATGCGGCACTAATTGTACATCAACTTGTTTAATCAACGAAAGCCGTACAATGAATGCTGCAACAGTTTGCGGGGCTTATACGGATGCGAACTGCACAGCAAAGAAGCAATTTTTTACTGATAGTCTCAATATTAGCTCAATAACATATACCGACAGAGTCGAGTTGATTGCTGGACTTACTTCTGGCCTTGCAGTTCTTATATTGATTGCGGTTGTAGCTTTACTTTGTTATCGAAAGCGGAGAAGACAGCAGTCAATGACCTTTAAAAAAGAGACACAAGCAGTAAATGTGCCCAGTGTGTCTTTAGTACTTACGCCTTCCTCATTATCATCATCTAAACATGAAAAACAGGTACAAAAAAATGAAATGATTTTAAGGAGACATAGAATTTCCTTTTATATATAAAAGAAGGAGAAAAGGAGGGATGCATTGTGGCTATATTTTACTAACTTGAGGAGAGAAACCATAATAGACATCAATAAATTATAACCATCCAGATTCACCCTTCATCATAGGTGCTCATGCTCTACAAATTCCCCGTCTGGATATACCCCAATCACCCGTATTTGCGAGCGATGTTGTTCGACGATCATTAAATCTCCAACCTGCAGCTATCCCATTGAGCAGCGTCAGCCGTTCTTCATCGGTCAAACTGACAAAATATGACTATGACTCCACACAAACAATACCCACACTTACTGAGATCCGACGTGCTGTCTCTGTTAAAAGGAACAGTCCAACTAACTCTCACACAAGCTCAATTACTTGTGTTGGAAGTACTCGCTCAAATAAACTTCTGTGTGCAAAACCAACTATAGTTCATATCCGTCGCCATGTTCGTGAGGAAGATATACCCGTTGAACCATCCTCTACACTATCCTTACATTCCAATACAAGTGGAAATATCAATTTTTACTTTAGTCCATCCAATACCCAAAGTCAAGTATCTATACAATCAAGTACTTCTCATTCTACTTTTGGTGATGGTGAAATAACTGTTTATTACGACCCCTCTAATAACAAATAAGTTGTTGTGTATATTTCTCCTGTATATTTATTAAATAGTGGGTTTCTTATGTATATTTGCGCAAAGAAAAATAAACTTGACAGGTAAATGTCAAAGTGAAAAAAGTGCAAAACCAGTAAGGATACTCCTATATACTAAGCCCTCCACAGATGGCATACAAAGGAATATGGTTTTTTATTTTTTTCCCGAGAATGTTGTTAGTCTTTCAGTTGAAAAAGCGTGTTCGGTTTTAATTTTTTTTAACCTTCCGTGACTGTAGATTGAAAGAGGTGGCCCCAGTAAAAAAATACTTGCTTTTTCCCCTCCGCAAACAACACTCCCAACTCTTTGCTAATTTTAAAATGTTGGCCACATCTCGCAAAGTTGTTATTAACACAGTTTCAAAGGCTACTTATGCCACTACCGCTACTGCCAATTCCATTCAAATTTCCTCTGCCTCCAATGGTGTAAAGGTTGCTTCTAACCAAGAGCCTGGCCAAACTGCCTCTTTGGCTGTTGTTGTCAATGGCGGTGTCAGAGCTGAAAACGGAAAGAATGCTGGTGTTGCTCACTTTTTGAAGAACTACGGTTTCAGAGTAAAGATATAAGATATCTCTTAGAAAGAAAAAAAAGACTCATGTACTGTTGTTAGAACAATGCTGATCGTACTTCTTTCCGCGTTATTCGTGAAGCTGAACTCGCTGGCGGTGTTTTATCTGCTGATGTTTCCCGTGAATCTCTTGTCTACTCTGCTGAATTCTTGAAGGGCGAGGCGTAAGTAAAGAAAAAAAGTGAAAAAAAAAAAAAATGAAAGAAAAATGAAAGAAAAAGTGAAAAAAAAAGAAAGAAAAAGAAAAGAAATAACATTTCTCAACCATAGTGAATTATTTGCTGAAATTTTAAGCGACGTTGTTACTAAGCAAAAGTACCAGGAACATGAATTTGTTGATGTCAGAAACTTTACTGCTTCTGAATCTGTCAGTGCTTTCGAAAACTCTAAAATTAGCGCCTTTGAAGCTGCCCACCAACTTGCTTTCCGCAACGGCCTCGGAAACTCTGTTTTTGCCAAAGCCAATAACCACGTCAACAACGCTACCGTCAAGGCTTTTGCTCAACAATTATTCACACAAGACAATGTTGCCCTTGTGGGTACCGGTATTGAACATGAAGTTCTTGTCAATTATGCCGAACAACTCTTGAACCTTCCTGCTAGTTCTGCCGCTCAATTGAACGGCAGTCAATATTTTGGCGGTGAAGCCCGTTTAGAAGGACACAACAATGAATATATTCTCGCCTTCAATGGTGCCAACGTTGACTCTGCGGAGTTTTCTGTCCTTCAAATTCTCCGTCACGTTCTTGGTGGTGAATTGAACATCAAACACACTGCTGGTAGCGGTCTCTTTGCTAAAGCAGCTTCTAAGTTTGGCCAAGAAGCTCAAATCAAGGCTTTTAATATTGGCTACTCTGATGCCGGTCTCTTTGGTATACAAGTATCTGGTCCCCAAGCCGGTACTGCCATTGCTGCTGCAGTTGAACAATTGAAGACTGCCAAAAACCTCTCTAAAGAAGATTTTGCAAGAGGTGTCGCACAAGCCAAGTTTGCCGTCACTGCTGGCTTTGAAACTCGTCTTGACCGTCTTCAAGCCCTCGGTGCCCAGGTAAAAATGATAAAAGTGCACTAAGAATGACTTGTGATTAATTTAGGAATAATTAGGCTTTCCGTGGTAGTAAATACAGTGCTGCTGACTCCATTGCAGCCCTCGAAAAAGTTTCAGCCACTGATGTTGCAAAGGTAAGTAGAACATATTTTTTAGGAAGAACGAATGATTTACGTGAAACTGTTAGGTTGTCGAAAAATTGTTAAGTAGCAAGTCTACTACTGTTGCTCTTGGTAATCTTCATAGCTTGCCTTATGCTGACTCAGTCTCATTGTAATTAAAAATGCGGTTTTATTAAAGAAAGAGGGAAACCTAAGGTTTTTTTTTTTTTTTTTGTTATATAAACTCTTTTAACACATCCCACTTTTGATATATTTCTGCGCCTCTCTGTTCGAGGTACTCTTTACGTTCTACAATCTCTAAATAGAGTGCTTTCTTTTTCATATCCAAATCTCTAAAATAAATTTTAGAATTACTACAAAACATGGCAAACAACTACTTTTTGATTTGGTTATACTCTTCCATATACAATTGGAATTCTGTTTGGAGGTCTTGCATGGTCTCTTCCCAAGTGTTTTCTTCTTGGTCGTCTTCTTGTTGCTTTTGTGTACTATTTTTTTGAAATATTGCGGCACTAGAAGAAACAGATTTTGCTTGGCTGTGTTGTGTAAAGTTTGTGTCTTCGCCGTGTTTCATAAACGTAAAACCGTTTTCGTTATTCAATGCATTGCTCTCACTACTATCTTCTTCTTCATCATTATATATGACTTCGTTATTATTGTGATTATTATCTAAAGCCCAATCAGTTGGCAACAAAAGAGGAGGTGTTTTAGGCATAAATATGAAAGAGAAAGAAGAGACAACAAAGGCGTATTTTATTTGATGCTTTAAAAAACGACACGTCATGGTTTTCTACTGAAGCAGTAATAACGGTAATATACTGTGCCTTCTAACTCTTCTTCTACTTGAACATCTTGCTTATCAATCAGTGTGAAATTGAACGATCTCATCTTATCTTCAAAGCATTCTACTTCTTCCCAGTGCGTACTTCTTAAAGGTATCATAAAGTAAAACTCGTTCTTCATTAATTTGTTAACAGCTACTGGAAGATGTTGTGCATGTTCTATTTCATACAACAAATCACTTGCAATCACAATGTCGTATGCTTCTTGTGGTTCATCGCTATTGGCTATTTCGATGAAATCAAGCTTGGACACTGTGGCTTTTGAGTGATTTAGTTTGACATTGTAAGCTACATTATCCAATACACGGGGATGATAATCTGTCATGTGTACACTGATAGCACCCAACTGATCACATACTAAACCAACCATACCAGTGCCAGAGCCCAATTCCAATACTCTACTTTCACCTAAATGAGGTATCAAATTTTCCTGTAGAAGTTTTCTATAAAAGAATATGTTATTCTCTAAGCAAAACAACTGATTAGTCACTAGATCGTACTTTGCCAATAAAGGAGCAGCGCCCCAAGTTTTGAACCCAATATCATTTCCTATGTAGCAGGGTTCATGTAATCGCAACTTCATTTCCCTTTTATCTCCATCTGGATTCAGGAACGGAATATGCCATGTGCGCGTGATCGACCCCGCAGCTTAAAAAAAGTTTAAAATTTTTTTTTTTTTCACTTTCTGCAAATTTTTTACCTCCACGACCTGACATATGAGCCAAAATTCTAGATGCTCTTTCTATGCGCTCATCATCCTTACCATCATTGAACATAATTTCACAAGATACGATTTTGATTATAATTGAATTCGTCATCTCATTGGCTTTTCTCATATCGTTGAAGCTAACAATACAACGATCTTCCTCTTGGTCATCGAAATTGGTATCCAAATAAATGTGAGTAGATAATTCAATCAGCTGGTCTAGTCTATCCAACATTGTATCCACAGGTTCCTTTTGCCTCTTCTTATTCACAAAAGAATTGGACGTACTGCTTTCTATCAGCTCTAACAAGTCCTCAACTTTCATCTTTCTATAACTACAAAGGAGAAAAGTAAAAAAAAATACTGAAAGCCTCTTTATTTGGAAGCAAGGGCGGCGATTAAATGGGTAAAGAGGACCATTGGTTTCTTCAAGGCAAAAAAAAAGACCAATCAGATTCAACCGATTATGATGTTTTAATCTAAGCTCTAAATCAATTTTCATACTACAAATTTTGACAATTGTTGATATTTTTAGATGAATAAAAACTACTTTTCAAATGAATAGTTTATCCTTTTTGGACGAAAGAAAATTACAATTCAGATAAAAGAAAAGTTAATTTTAAGATTAATAGAGGTTTATGGTTGGACGTTTTATCTGTAAAAATCTAAATCTTTAGAAGGAAAACGTGTTTGCTCTCAATTGAATCGATTCCGGACTGTGCTTTCTCGTCATTTAACTGCTTTAAGTATTTTTTTGTAGAGCATGTTGTGTGATAGTACTCTTTTGTAGTACACTTTCTTATTTGCATATCAGATTCCGATCCAATAGTTGCAGTAGATACGGATTTCAGTCCAGGATCAATAGATATAGGTATGTATGTATTGTTTATTTCAGGCAGATTGAAATCTCCAAGTGACAAATCAAATGTTGAAGAGAAGGATCATGGATAAGTTGACGTCTTTTGTAAAATAGAAATCCACACAAAAAACATCACTTCATATCAAGTTACCAAAAAGCACCTTATTGTCTCCATTTTGAGCTAGTTCAGGGATGCTTTACAAACAAAAAAGTTAGGTATCTAGCAACTATTGGACAAAGCTCCATACAGATGCTTATTTTTTATACCGAAGTTTTTGAAAGTTAAAATACAAAAAAAAAAAAGTTCCAACTGACTTTGATAGCCACATAGCAAGGGTCTTTTCACAAAGCTGGACAGTGCATTAATATTTACAGTCATAAAAGCCAGATCACATAAGAGTCACCGTAGTCTTAGATTGACGAAATACCCATAAAACTTATTTAGCAAAGAATGAACTTATTTGGATAGCATTGTGGCTTGTTTTGAATAGGGGGCAATAACGGACCGTATGATTTCATTAACAAAGGCACATGATGTTAGTTTGCATAGGGAAAATTCCTTAATATGTAAAAGTCTGTGGTATTTATCATACGAATAAACAAGTATGAAATTTCCTATAAACACACGAAAAATGCTCACTTCATATAAGAATCCTCTGTATTTTTTTTTTTTTTCACTCGACTCAAGCATATTAACAAGAGTAACAAAACAGTTATGGTAATATATTATGTGAATTAGTAGTTGTTGAAAGGTTTGAATCTTGTAACTACTCTAAGACCCAGTGGTATTGTCGATCTGCATCATATAAAGATTTTTACTGGTGCCACATAAGAGATCCGATTCAAACATACTTCAAATTGACTGGGTCGCATAGACTATATTGGAATATGCGTTTTGATATTCATCAGGTCTTTGTGACTTCTAAACTTTACTAGTACTTCTCGTTTATGCGGTTTATAGCTTTGGAGAAGTGACAAGAAGACTTCTCTGTAAAAAATCAACGCTAGCAAAATTTTTGAAACAAAATGGATGAGAACTCGGAAAGGCGTCTCATTAACAAAGATGATTTGGAAAGCAAACATAAGCAAGAGGCACATGATTTCAGTCAAGTGTTTACTTTTTGAAAAAAAAAATGGACTGAAGCAATATTCACGAGAATTTTCGCAAATCGGCAGGGGCGACAAAAAAAGGTGCCCAAAAGCCAAGAAAGAGGGTAAGGGACGAACAGAAGCAACGAAATATAAGGCACTGCTCTTTGAGCAAGAGGAAAAGATTCCCATGATAGCTTTAGGTGACGCTGTATTCCCATCCACCATAGAAGCAACTATCCATGTCTTAGTTCGTCGCTTATTGAAGGTGTTGAATAAGGCAGGATACGAAGGCTAGGTAGTAACCGTTTCTGTTACAAAATATATAGCTTCAAAGATAGCCAGCTGCTATGTTAACACATAATTTTGTTTAAAAAATGGGCATGTTCCAATTGTTTCTAAAGGAACACTGATAACGTCAGAGTTGATGGCGTCGTATTGTCAAAATCAATCCTGTAATGCTTTATAGCAGAGATATCAACGCTTCAAGAAGCATAAATTGTGCTTCATGTGATAGTTTCTAAAGGTTAAGTACTAATAAGGTTCAGAAGATAACCATTTTCAGTAACAAAAACTGTTTGGCATTTACACTGTGAGTATTCGTTGAATAAAAACCCCGACATTCAATATTTTAACCTTTTTTGTATTTTATTTCTTTTAGGTGCGTAATTGAGGTCTACAAAAAAAATTGATCTTCTTTTGTCTAATTTTAGATTAAAAAACAGATCATAAAAAATAGAATTACGGATTTTATCAAATAACACTCTTTTAATCATATTTACACTCTGTTTCTTTTTGTCTAGTAAAGATCATTTTGACTTGTGTCCACGCAAAAGCCTTGATCATGTAATATCTTATTTTTGATCTTTTCAACTCTGTCCTTTGCCTCTAGTTCCTCTCTTTGTGCACCCAGTATCTCGTCCACTGGTACTTGTCTTAAGTTGATTTCTTCTTCTTTATCCACATCCTATGGTTTATTGAGTTGGGTCGTTATACATTTTAAACTTACAATTTCTCCAAGCAAAACCACGTTTTCACCACGAATCAAAAACACACCTCTTGGAATATCACCATAACAATTGCCAACATAAATTCGTTCAATGGTGTCTTGTATAACTAAATTGGCTAATTTTTTGAAAGACTGACGTGTTAATGACTTTTCCTTCCTGCATTTCGTTTGTCTACCAAATTGATCAAATGACCGTAAAGTACCAATGAGCTTACGACCATCTCTTAATACAACCATCAATTTTTCTAATTTAAAATGCAGTTAATTTTAAATTATAAATTTCATCTCAAAGTCTTTAGCTTACTGTCTATGCTGTCTATAAGACCTGTTGAAGTAGTGAAGAATGGGCCGCTTGTGATTTCCATAGTGCAGTATAAAGCTGAAGCTAATTAAAAGAAGAAGAAAAAAATGTTTGGTATATCTGAGATTAAAAGTGACCTCCCCTGGGTTTCAATCTAAAAATCACGAAAAAAAAATAAATTTCGTAGCAACATTTATCTTTTTTTTAAAAAAAAAAGAACTGGGAGATCATGAAAACTAAGACAAACTACCAGGAACAGTTAGAATGGTTCAATAAGATAGTAAAACCTAATATCATCAAGGATTATGTCAAAAACTATAAACCTGTAGTAGGGCAACAACATACCGTTAGAATAAGAGGTGCAAATAATCAAGTGCAATAAAATAGAGCGTAAACTCATTTATGTTGGTTAGAAATAGAGACTAGCAATAAAACAAACACTGCAATAAAATTTCAACCATCCGAACCCACACATTCAACTTTATTCAATAGAATAGATCAAAACGTATGCAACGCAGGGACGAAAAGAAATGCAGATAGTATGGATTGTATTGACCTAACTGACAGCCAAAATGAAAAAAGACCAAAGAATATGCAACCACAAACTAGCAGTCTAAGTGAAGACATGCTGTCAGTAGGGCTCGATTTCGATGATGATTTTGGGTTTGAAGAGGAGGAACAAGATATCGCAGTTGAAACAAAAAACTTGGAGTCTCGATACAATATGATAAGTGACCAAATCATTGACGGAATAGGAAGTCTGTCTAAAGCAAAACAAGAAGAGCTTATTCAAGAAAGAATGGAATTGAAACAAAAAATAGAACATTTGAAAGAAAGAGCAACAGCTCAAAATGATACACCAGTTATAACACCGGTGACTACTCGAACATCAAGTACACATAGCATAACAACGCCAAAAACGCTCCCAACTACATTCGAATCTTCCTCATCATTTTCAATACAGACAGAAAACCAAATCGTATCACCTTTTTTCAACAATCCAGTCAGGGAGCATATACCCTCTATACCAACCATAAAAGCACCTACTGTGATGACAACAACAACTGAACCCACTTTTCCTTGGTCCAGAGATGTTAAAAAAGCCCTCGTTCAGAATTTCAAGCTGTCCGACTTTAGACCAAATCAGCTGGAAGCAATCAATACTACACTGAACGGCGACGATGTATTTGTATTGATGCCGACAGGAGGTGGGAAAAGTTTATGCTATCAGCTACCAGCTATCATTCAAAGGTATCAGACACAAGGTGTAACTTTTGTTGTTTCTCCGCTTCTGTCACTTATGCAGGATCAAGTGGAGCAGCTAGTAAAAGGAAGAGGAATTGCGGCAGGCATGCTTAATAGTTCCGTATCTCCAGAACAAAAAAGATGGATTTACAATAATTTGTATCAAGACATACCAACACTCCAGCTATTATACATAACACCAGAACTGATGAGTAAATCGGATCAGCTACGAAATGTTATGGACAGTCTATACAAGCGAAAAAAACTTGCAAGATTCGTTATTGATGAGGCACATTGTGTTTCGCAGTGGGGGCATGACTTTAGACCCGACTACAAGCAATTGGGATCATTGAAAACCATTTATCCAAATATACCAATCATGGCGTTAACTGCTACAGCAAATGACGCAGTACAAAAAGACGTGATACACAACCTGAGTATAACAAACTGTAAATTAATGAAACAGAGTTTTAACAGGAAGAACCTAATGTAAGTTTTGTTTGGTTTAAACATTATACTCATTAAGGATAGATATGAAATTATGGAGAAAAAGGGCAAGCGTCATTTAGATGATATTAGCGACTTTATTAAACAACATTACAACGAGTCCGGAATTATTTACTGCACCTCTAGGAAGGATTGTGAGCAAGTAGCAGAGACATTAAGAAATAATTACCGTATTTCCACAAAGCATTATCACGGCAAAATGACATCGAATGAGCGCAGTGAGGTACAGACAGAATGGCAAACAAACCAGATTCGGGTCATAGTGGCCACTATTGCTTTTGGAATGGGTATTGATAAACCTGATGTTCGTTATGTTATACACTTTTCTATGCCCTCTTCGCTTGAGGGATATTATCAAGAGACGGGTCGTGCTGGTCGCGACGGTCTTCAAGCCATCTGTCGCCTCTATTACTCCTTTTTAGATATGCGCACTCACAATTATTTAATTGACCAAGGTGAAGGCAGTTGGCAGCAAAAACAAAGACAACGAGATAATCTAAACACGATGATGAGATATTGTGATAATAAGACAGACTGTCGGCGAAAACAAATTCTGGGCTATTTTGGTGAACGATTCAACCCTACACTGTGTCAAAAAATGTGTGATAACTGCGTGACAAATCAACATACAACTAATTTTCTCAAGAATATGTCAAACGAAGCTCAACAACTGGCGCGATTGTTTCAGCAAATTCACCCGGACCGCATCACCATGTCTCAGCTTGGCGATGTTTTTAGAGGGTCTAAATTGAAACGTATATTAGAACATCAGTACGATCGACTATCAGGGTATGGTGGTGGAAAAGCGATGTCAAAGATAGATGTTGATCGTTTGTTGAAGGCAATGGTGGCAGACGATATAATCACTGTAAAATCTGAATGTAACAACGCTGGATTCCCTATTTCTTTTGTTGTGGTAAGGAATAAGACTCTGCACACGTGGTTATACATTATAACAAACCGTTTTCCCTTTAGCCAAGTCACAAGTTTGCATCTCTCCTAAACGGAAGCCATTCTGTCCTGTTAAGCTTTTCTTCTGGTGTAAGTCTATTTTGAAAGGTGCTAATATATCATCTAATATGTATTACAAATAGAAAAACGCCACTTCGACAACTAGCAATTATACAGCATCTTTTGTTGCTTCTTCTACTTTAACGAATAACATGAATTAGATAACAGTATTTAATTGATTAAACGCCAATTCATTTAGTGTTTTCAGACTTTAGAAACTTAATAAAAAAAGATGAGTCATGTTCACGTTTGTATATTTTGTTGGATGGTGATTATTGGAATTAGTCTTATGTAATCCGATGTAAAATTTGGAGTGGCTTTCCGCGTTTATAGCAAGAACGAACAATTGTCTCGCGCGTGTGTCGAAACATAGAAATGTTCGATCGTAAGATATTCTCTCTGACTGAGGTTACCTTTAAATATATCGTGCATTGAAACGCGCGATTTCCAATCACTTTTATTGATATACCAATTAGGTTTTTCATTGTGTAAAACACTGCATAAATTATGGTAGCGCACATGCACGCCGTTTATTTTTAGATTTTTTTCCTCAATCTAAAAGAACGGCGCTTTTTCAAAAAAAAAAAAAAAAAAAAAAAAAAAAAAAACTTCACAAAACATGTTTTTTAAGGATATCAATGTTGTATTTGTCGATATTTGTTGTTTATAAAAATCATTAATTTAGGCCAAGTTTTGTTCTGGTGCAATGTTTGAAGAACCCATATTTAGCAATTAAAAAAGACAGCCTGCTTTCCCCAAACTTAGGAGAGAACCACAATGGATAAATTCAAGACTTTTTTTTTTTTGTCAAGAGTAACGGTTGCATCCTCCTCCAATCTGCTCTTTTATATTGTTCCAAATCACACAAGAGGTTGCGCAAACGCATTATCAAAACCTTATCAAAAACATAGCTAAACAACTTGTTTTGTTTTACAAAACATAAAGCATTGTTGTTTGTGTTTACCTGTAAGAAAGACAAACCCTCTGTCAATTTTTTTTTTTTTTTTTTTTTTTTTTTTTGCTTCCTGAATTCACACGCTTGGTTCACTGAAAATTGAATCGCTGCCACTTGTACGATTGTATATAAGTTACTTGCATTCGTTCCGCATAATAATGACTGTGTTTAAGCCAATGATTTGTACTAATGATGTTTTTATACTTTTGAGTAACTTGGTATTTAGAACAGAATTCATTTTAACGATTCAATCCGCTTAACTAAAAGTATGAGTGTTCATGGGATAATTCAGTTTGGTTAAGCTACAAATAGTACGAATTGGTTGTTAAAAAAATGCTAAATTATTGTGACAACTTATACATGCTTATATATCAACTTGTTGTGGGTATATTTGTTAGGAGCATTTCATTTCGTCTAGTTTTTGTAAGCATATATACGCATTATTTTCATTTTCTGTGTCCTATCAAAAGAATAAAAAATCATTAACAAGTCTTCAAAATATTGACATGCAGTATTATACTTTTGTCATTATATCTTCGAATCCTTTGTTTTTTATTATGTTTTTCAATTGGTGTTTTTCTTTACGCAGAATGTTAAATATGGTATCTTTCGCTTCGTTCAGTTGCGACCTCTTTCTTCTATACGAAAGGTCAAGATGTCATTATTCCGCATCTTTGTACAAAAGTAAGCACAGTTATAGAAACGAGTGCTTTAAGGCATTGTATGGATAAAAAAGCTCCTTATCTTTAGAAATAAATATCTTTCTAGTTTTCAGTAGAACAAAAACCTTATGTAACGCAGGAAATACAGATTAATTGGCTTCAAAATAGCCATAGACTTCGCCACGTTCATGGAAAACAAACCTTACCATACACAAATATTGACGAAACATTCATACGAACTACGGAAATTGGATTAAAAGTGACTTGACAAAGAATAAACTTATTTGAAAAGCATCATGGCTTATTGTAAAGAGGAGCAACAACGGACCGTATGATTTTTTTTAAAAAAGAAGATAGTTGAAAAAAAAAAAGGGGGGGGATTCATAAAAAAAATATATATGGAGTATTTCTTATTTCTTTTTTTTAATATTTCATTGTTTTCAATAGTAAAGCGTGGTATTTTCTGGATCAGCAATGATTTGACAAAGAGACCTAACAAATACATGAAAAATTACCAAATTCATATAAAGTCTTCTTTTACTTGGCTCAAGCCTACTGACAAGAGTGGCAAAATGTCTGTAACTATTTTTTATGTGAAGCAGGTGGTGTTAGTCTGCATCACAAAAGAAACCATTAATGCAACGCGTATTTATTGTACCATTTGAAATTTTCGTTTGAAAACAATCTTGATTTTTAGTTTTACACTATAGAAGTTTACCACATGTTTAATATAATGAAATAAGAACTAGATCCCAAGCAACCTACCTTGAATTTAGAGGCTTGGTGGCCTTATTGATGACTCGGTAAACGTCATTTTTCTGTTTTGGCTTGCTTGAGTTTGTGCACATTGAATAAAATGGATTTAGCTGTTGTAGAGTTAAGAATCTAGATTTCAAACACTGCCCCCCTCCCTCAATGTTTAAGTAACTAGTATCTTACGTTGTAATCCTTATTTTTGATGTTCTTAGCAAGCTTGACTACATCATTGTACTTTTTGTGCGAATTATCCCTTCTTTGCCATTCCCAAAACATGTTTAGTTATTTTTGTTAAATATCTTTTTGCTATTGACAAAGCATAAAATTCGAAATACTTCAAGAAATTGACAACTTTAAAGGCTCGGGACTAATGTGTCGCAAATATTGGCACTTGGGAAGTTCATCGTTATTTCTAGCTATTGGTAACAATGTAGCAGAGCTTAATAATAATAATAAAAACTTGGATAGGTTTTTGCTCTGATATTTTGATATGAGTAAACTCCATTTTTGAAAGTTCTTATAACATAAAACTAAAGCTTTTACTTTGAGGTGAATCGTACATTTTGCTTTTATTCGTTCCAACTTTAGCTCGAGGTTTACAATGTCTCATTAGTACATAATTTTCAAAAAAGAATACGTAGATTACGAAATAAATGGATAAAGCAGATATTTTTACAAGAAAAATAAAGAAGTCGTGACAATAATAAGCTAAAAGTAAATGCAAAATAACTGCCTACTATTGCCTATTACCGTAGTTAAACAAACAAGGGGCCTACTGCTATCTATCGGTTGAGTGGGAAATTTATCCAATGAAATTGATTTAAATTATCAAAAAGCGTCAGTCTTGAAAGGATTATCATTTGTGTAGTTCTTTTATTGCCACCAAATTTAGTTGTGACCCAAACTAGACAGAATTACATCTGCGCCATTTTCTAATAACTTGTTTGCGACAGAATTACCCAGTTTCTCGGCTAATTCTTCTATTGACTGTTTGGTATCACCACCTTCGAATCTGACTTGATCTTGGTATTCCACCACATGTTTTCCATCGAGACTGGCTACAAGTCCGTGCAACCAAAGTGTGTTACCATCATATTTTGTGTTTACACCAACAGGTACACTGCATCCCCCTTCTAATGTGCGCATCAAAGCACGTTCAGCTAAACAGGAAATTCTTGTATGTTCGTGATCCAATGGCTTTAATAGAGCCAATATGTCTTCATCTCCTTCTCTACATTCAATACCAAGTGCACCCTGAGAAACGGCGTAAAGGGACTCCGAAGATGATAACTTGTGTGAGATACGGTCATCTAAATTTAATCGGACAAGTCCTGCGACGGCTAATACAATTCCACTAAATGGTCCATTTTCGTCGTCTAATTTAGCCAGTCGAGTGTCTCTATAAAATATATTGTTTACTATATTACAAAGAGAGAACTCTCCCCCCCCCCTTTTTTTTTTTTTTTTTTTTTTTTTTTTTTACCACATTAGCAAATTCCAAATGTGGGTATTTTCGCTTCAATTGAGCAACTCTTCGAAGTGAGCCTGTACCAATGACTGATCCAGCAGCTAAAGTTTCAAAGTTCTTGCCCTGGTTTTTTTTGTTCAAGATAAGTGCATCGCGAGGGTCTTCACGTTCCATAATAGCCCCCAGTTGCATACCAGGTGGCAATGTAGTTGGTAAATCCTTTAGACAATGAATAACAATATCTACTTTTCGTTGATCCAAGGCAACTTCGAGTTCTTTGGTAAATAATGCCTTTTCGCCAACTTTGCTGAGTGCTTTGTCCACAATAAGATCGCCAGTTGTTGTCATTCCTTCAATAACAAACTCGTGCTCGGGATATAAGCCCTGCAGCATATCACGCACCATGTGAGATTGGGTAAGTGCTAATTGCGATTTACGAGTGCCAATGACAACTGTTTTTCTAGCCATTGTAAGAATCAAGGGGTAGGAGTGGAAGGGCTGAAATCTTTCCAGCATTTTTTATTTTATTTTATTTTTTAAAACTCAAATTTACATTGAATTCTTGATAAGCTCAAACGCTTGCTTATATACGTTTAGCATAGCTTCACATTTCTCTCTTTCGGCAGCAATAGACTCATCTTCTTGCAGTAATTCATCAAATCTATCTTGCTTGTATAAGGCTGAAACGAGTCTATTCTGTACTGCCTCTCGGGAATGATTGACCAATAAATGCATAATGGATTTAGGCACTAGGTCTTGGATATTTTTTTTGACAATATTAAAGTAGCTGGTAATAAGAGTGCCTAATAAAAGAAACTAAGCATATATAAACCTTTTTTTTTAAAAAAAAAAAAAAAAAAAAATTTACGAATCAATTGTGTTTCTAATTCTTCTCTATCAGTAATAATATCGTCGTTTAGCGACGTTTGTTCAAACTTTTTAATCACTTCATTTTGCATCATGTTGTTCACAGACATAAATGGCGCGTATTGAGCCTTTGTCATCATCTCTTGCAATCCAACGGTCGACTTTTCACTTTTATGTGTTCCTCCTCCAAAAAAGTAATTCAACAAGGATTCTTTTGATGTATTTTCTTCGTGCCCTGGTTCTACACTGACATGTTCAGATCTTTGCTTCATTTCTATCAATTGTCTACGTTTAACAGCTTCTGTCTTTTTCTTCTTCTTCGCTTCTTGTTCCAAATTAGCCATGGCGCCGGCTGCACCCATGAAATCAGGATGGTTTGTGTTGATATAAGCTCTTTCGATAGAAATCAAACTTTCGATATAAGTCACTGTAGGACCCAATCTTTCTCTTAATAATTCTGAAACCACCTCAGATAGCTTCTGGTAAAGTCGTGGGTATCTTGCAAGCTCCTAACAATATAATGGTTAATAATTATGTAATTTTCATGAACAAAAGGTAAAAGAGGGGGGGGGGGAAGGTTACTACTGTGTCTGAGTTGTGGCAGAGCTTCATTAATTCTTCATAAACCATTTCTACACATTTTAAACTGGGTGCTTCCAATAACTTGATTTGGGGTCTTACTAATAGATCAAATGCCAATTCAGGCACAAAAAGGGATGGACGAGGACCAGTCGAGTTTTGAATAGCAGTACGAATGTCATGGTCGGATAAATTAGAGCAAGGGGGTATAACATCTAAAGCTTGTTTAAATACATTGTTAAAGATATGATAAATACGAGCACCACCACATCTAATCGCCAAAAAAAAGGGGGGGGGAGGGAGGGAGAGGTTAGCCCATGTTGATTGCGTTTTTAATGAACATACTTACAATTCTTTGGTGGACATTTCTGATGATGTTCCATCAATAGAAGCAATAAAATCATTTGCGAATTTTGTCAATAAACTTAGAATAAAAGGTCCCTTTTGAAAGGTATCTGTCGCTCGGCTCGATCCTCCATAACGAGACAATTCTTGTTGTTTATCAGTAATAAGTGATCCCAACTTGGTTCTCAACTCTGGTAATTTCTCTTTAATATGAGCTAATAAGATCTATAAACAAAAATATAAGTCTCATAATTGCTGAGAAAAAAAAAAAAAAAAAAAAAAAAAAAAAAAAAAAAAAAAACTTGCCTTATTCAATTGTTTGTTTAAATAATGAGTTCCGCAACGAGAAGCAATGCTCCGATAAGCTGGGTGCTGCATAAAAAATAAGTTTTCAGATTCGAGTGCTGAAGACATTGGTTTGTTTGTCAAAATATCCTGTTGACTACGATTCACAACACCAACAAAGCCGAGTTTTAAAGGGTATGATTTGCCTGATAAAATGTCTAGGGCATTGGTACCTGCATCCATCAAATCCAGTTTTGTTAATACACCCACAGTCCTCTTCCCCTCCGGATCCACTTGTCTGGCGATCTTTAAGCTGTCTGAGTTGACCAAATCTGAGTTGGCGGGCGATACGGCCAAGATGATACTGTTTGGGTTTGACGTATAGTCCATCACTAAGCTGCGGATTTGCTTTTCTATATCTACTGGTTGATCTCCTAAAAGACAAGTAAGTATGTCTCTGTACTTGTAATACGTGATTTATAAGTACCAATAGGAATCTATGTATAAAGTGTAAGAAGAGGTATATATCAAATTTTGTTTCAAACCTTTGTCAACCCAGGCAAATCCACAAGAGTCAAGTTGAGCACTTTGGGTGAATGGATTCGAAGTTGAATAGGCATTTTGGATATGCCTTTGTTACCACCTGCCAAACGACTTGTTTCGCGTTCAATTTCTTGACGGATCTCACTGAAATCGTAAAATTTTTTGTCCTTAATGTGTAAAAATTCACCATATTCTAATGCGTCGGGTTGATGAAGTGTCACTAACTGAAGTACAAGTGGTCTTCTCGTTACAATGCCGCTCCCTCTAGGTAAAAAATCTCGTTGAACAAATGTCTCCAGGACAGAAGATTTTCCAGAAGATTGAGAACCAACCACAATAATCAGCGGTAAATCAAGAGAATTGTCTACTCCAACCGAAGCAGCTACGGTTTGGAGCTTATTCATTAGCTCAATCAAGTCAGTCATGGATTTGATTTAGTGAGTAAAAAAGAAAGGAAAAAAAAAAAAAAGTCTTTTGTGTGGCAGGGGCAGGTTGTTTTACAAAGGCACAAAGTTTTATTTTATACTCAGTCAAGTCAACCTTTGTACCTTTGACTCATAAAAAAAAAAAAAAAACAGAAATCCGGAAATTCTCTATTGTTTGGTATGAACTTCATGTTTTCCTGTACTGTCCCTGTTTTTCACCTTATTGTTTTGGACAAAAGGTTGATCTCATAAAAAAAAAAAAAAAAGAAACGTATTGACAACCAGACTCGGATGACACAAAGGATATTGAAATTCAATTAACCCGGTGTTGACTGAAGTAGCAAAAAGAGGCGAAGCACTGTATGAAAAAAGAAGCATAAAGAAAGCCAAAATGTGATTTTTTTGACAGAATAATACAAGTGCGTGTTTATTACTTAATATATGACAGGTAAAAAGGATGATAAATCTAGAAGAAAAACAAGTTGATCAAGTCGAAAAATAAACCATCCGAGCTTCAAAAAAAAAAAAAAAAACTCCGTCATTTGTTTTCTTAGGATGTGTGACAGAGTCATGGGATGAAAGTTTAAAGTGATTCGATAAAATGAATTTATTAGGTTAAAAAGGAGATTGCGTGTTTTTTTTTTAGGGCGATACATTTGATGCGATTTCCTCGACAATTCCATTGAGATTATTGTAATGTGTTGATTGACGAGAAAGGGTATTAGTCAAATGAGCCGATGAAGACAGATCAAAATAGGTATCAGATCTTTCCATTTCATCACTGCTACTTGTTCCACTGCTGTTCATACGTCTTTTACTCAGTGACTTTCGTTTGTCATTTGAAAAAGCCAATTTTATCTTTTCTACGATATATTTAGAAGCTCTTTGCTTTTGATCTGCACTTGTGCTTGTAGCAGGGCAGATTGGCTGATGATCCTCTGCATCTGATATAATTACTATTTTAGAATTTCCCAAAGAATATGTATATATATATATATATGTGTGTGTGTGTGTGTGTGTATATATATACCTTCTATATCATTTGTTGTTGAGACTGGCATCATACCAGATAAGCTGTTAGTACAAGCAACCAGAGTAGTCGATAACGGTGGGTCACTGAGTATAAGTTGAGAAGGTAACGGCTGTACTATTTCTTCTTCTTCTTCTTCTTCAGATGAGTGATTGTCTTGTGCGTGAGAACACTTTTTTAAGCCGTATTTTTCAATAACTTCTTCTGTTTCCATGGCGACATTTGCTTCAAGATCAGAATATGTACGACAAACAGGACATTGGAATCCGGGATAACTGTCAAATAAAGGACGAATACACTTGAAGTGATAAGTATGGGAACAGGGAGCAACAAATAGAGCTTGAAATGGAGCCAGAGCATATAAGCAAATGCAGCACTCTTCAACTTCAGCTTCGGATGATACTGTCAGCTGTTGTTTGTTACTTGTGATGTTACGTAAATTATTAAAAGCTGATACTGAATATGTCAGTTGCTTCGTTTGCGGTTGACGGTTTACTTCAAATCTCATTTTAACCGACCGATAGATCTCTTCAAAGCCTCCTTGATAATCTACGCCAAGTTGCACCAGGTCGCCGTCTCTTATCTCTGCAGCTCTACTGTCTTGATTCGCAGAGCTTAGTCTCACGTGATTGATAAATGTACCAGAAGATGATTTCGTATCTTTTAATTGTACCTATCCAGACATGTTTTAGAATATCACGACAGCATGTGAATATCTCTTTTTAGTAACTTACCTTTCCCTCATGATTCAACCAAATCTCACAGTGGGATCGAGAGACAACTTTACTTTTAAATGATATATGGTTTTGTACAGATGATTTATCTGTAAATCTACCAATCTTGATTACTTTGCCCGCCTCAAGGTCTCTTTCAATTATATTAAATATCAAACTGCGACTAGGATTTTCAATGCTCGGAACAATACGAATATGAACTTTTGGTGGTTCGCTGTACAGGCTATGTCTATTATTTGTAGCTTCTCCGTTGTATTCTGTAGCCATTGTAAAACAAATATAATCTTCCATAAAGATGAAGAAAAAGAAAAAGAAATTATGAAACAAAAAGAAAATAAAAAGGTTTTCTCCCTCTCTCCCGCCCCTTTGTAACGTCATGCAACCAAACAAGTTTCTTTATTTGGAAGTCGTACTGAGCATTAGTTTTTTTTTTTTTTTTTTTTTTTTTTTTCTTTCTTCTCAATGAAAGCTCCTCTTCATGTATCGTCAGAATGTACTACTTTGCCACAAAGACCTTTCGCTGACCTTCCAAGCTTCAAGATGTACCTTTTTTAATAAATTTCTTGTCTAAAAAAAGCTTTACATCATTAACCTGCATGTAACAATGAAACCTTGTATTGTTTTGTTTAAAGAAATCATTTCATTCAACCGTGATTGGCAAACATTTTTACGCCTTAAAATCAGAAAGTCTTTTAATCTAAACATGCGCAGACTTTTTCACCCATATCAAAGACTATAATTTCTTTCGTATGGAAGCTTTTTTTTTTTTTTTTTTTTTTCCTCGG
>JNDS01003261.1:0-12054 GCA_000697035.1 Rhizopus stolonifer B9770
GTTTTTTTTTTTTTTTTTTTTTTTTTTACAAAGAAATATGAGTTGCGTTTTGTTATAACATTGCAAAAAAGTTCCCACCCCTTTTCCTAATTCTCATATGATAGCGTACTTTTTATTGTAATATATCAACAATTAAACAAGTTTTCACGTTACAGTATTGTGCACTATAAATAATCATACACCAGCAGGTTAAGCCCTCTCCTTTTTTCTTTTCTTTCCATCATTCAGATACGCACATGTATAACAATTGGGACACTCAATCAAAGCATCTATTTCGTTTAAAGTGGTACAAGGTGGACGATCTCATCAAATATCTGGACGACACACGTACTTTTGTCACACGCACACCTGGCAAGCTCGCCGATACCTACCTTCCCACCCTAGTTAACCAAGAATTGCCTGTGGATCATAACAAGAGGTTTCCGGAGACTGAAGACTGGCTTTGCGAAGGCTTGGGAGAATGGAATGTCAAGTATGATATGCTTCAACTTGCACTCAATGTGGCTTTAAGTCCAAACCGACTGGGTCGTGTTTACCCAAAATATAAAACACAAGGTGATACCGAATTCTATTGTGTGTTCGTCATCAACGAACTTCTTCAGCTTCTTGCTGCCCCTGAACCAAGCCAGGTGATAAAAAGACACACTTTTGAGCAAAAGTATGGGTTTCATTGGGAAGAAAAACAACATTTTTTAAATAACTTTGAACAAAACATGATGGATATCAAGCAGAAAGAAAATGGTAAAGAAAACGGTAAAGAAAATTCCTTGATGAATATAATTGGATAAATAAATATATATAAACTTTTTTTTCCCTGTAAAAAAAAAAAGTAAATTTAGAGCTAATACTCTCTTATCCCGAGAGAAATGCTTGCAAAGTTCTTTTTCTATTACTTTTTTTTTTTTTTTTTTTGGATGACCGTCAATAGTTTGTCGAATGGTGAGTTTAGTAGAAACATTAGACACTGAGCTTCTGAACAATTGGAGTAACGTATGACATATTTCCTACCAGTCAAAATAACATTAGAACACAACTCCTTTCCCGAACTTTTTGAGCCTATCAACTAAACCCGAAAGCTCCGTTTCCCAGATTCTATGAATATTTCACTCACGTGAACCCAAAGTAGGTTTTGAAAGTGATACATTTTAAGGATTTTCATTTTACCAGAGAGAGAGAGTGAGTGAGGAGAGAGTGTAAGTATAATTTACACACTATTCCCCCCCCCTTTTTTTTTTATCAACAGTGACGTGATAAAAAGTACATATACGCGTACGCCTAAAAATAAAAATAAAAATAAAACAAACATTCGTACATTGCTTCCGTTGATAAGCCCCGATGTCAAACACATTCCTAAACTTCCCACCCTAACAAAAGGAAATCCCCACTTAATGAAAAAAAAAAAAAAAGGGCGGGGAGGGAGGAGGGCGGAAAAGTGGCTCGCGTGTTTTATTGTTAACAAGAAAAGCTTCTTATTCAAAAAAGGGCTTTTTTTTTTTTTTTTTTTTTTTGCTAAAGGGCACCCTGTATATCATGTGTAGGAATGATTTTTAGGACGTTTTCTTTCTTTTTTTAACACGGGATGATTCATAAACAAAACACGAACGATCTGCGCAAAAACAATCCAATAAGAGCAAATAGGAGAATAGGTCACTTTGCATGACAGGTAGTACAGGACATTTATGTATGACAAAAGAATATAAATGGGACTCAAACGTTTTTTATCAGTAACGGTGACTCATTACGTGTATAATATATTCATATAATTTATTAACGTGGGAAAGCATATAAAGGAAGCGGGAAGAGTGAGGAAGATTATGAGGGAGATAGTAGTGAAAGGTTAAATATTTATAAAAATTCGAGTGCGTAATATGTATAATTATGGGAGGGGGGGGGGGTTTTTCATATGTAAGACAGTGTGTATGTATAAAATTGACTAAAGGTATAGTGAAAAAATAACGAGATCATTATTCTTCTTCCTCGATAATATGTCTTAACATTCGCTGTTCTTTGGTGATATCTTTTAACATTTTCTCTTCTTCCTCTTTCAATAGATAAGATAGAGACCACTGAGAAGGATGCACGCCATTTCTAGGACAAGAAGACTAACAATTTGTTAACAAAAGCACGACATTTTTTTTTTTTTTTTTTCCTTCTATTTAAACTTACCTGGTGTTCCGGGAGCCAATCACCACACAGTTCACAAGTAGCAGGACAAACAATGAAAGGAATCATTTACAACGCAGAAAAATAAGTTGCAGAAAAGAAGGGTTGAATATTAAAATTTCTGCTTCAAATCAATCTTTTATACCTTATTTTTATTCTGCGCTATACGTTTGTTACAGACAAAGGCGGTGAATAAAATGATAAAGTGTTTACTTTTGAAATTTTGATTAAAAAAAAAAAAAAAAAAAAAACACCTGTAATAAAACTAAATTTAATCTTCTTCTTCTTTTTTCTCTCAAGATATCATCTCAATGGAATCTAGAGTAAGCTGATTCATATCGTTAGACATTTACCATGATTGTCTTACAGATCTCAGTGATGAGAGTTATATGAGCAACTATAAAAAGAAAAAAAAAAACGTATTTCACTGTAAAACATAAAAAAAAGGGTAAGAAAATCGAAATACTATTGAAAACTAGTATTCAAAGAAAACACGTTTAGCTCCATGTTTGCTGAGTGTGTCTAATCTGTCGTTGTACGAGCCTGATTTTTAGGAAAGCCTATTTAACTCTAAAAAAAAAATATTTCTGAATAGCACATTCAACTTGATCTTATTGATTGTGTTCAAGATCAATCATAAACATTCGATTTTGGTGACATTCTAGTCTCTTGTAGTCGATCACAATTTTTTAACAGACGTCTAGCCCCCCCCCTCCCCCATTTTTTTTTTCAATAGGTGCTCCAATTCATGAAAGTTTGGTGTAATACACACTTTTTTTTCATATATTAGATTATAAAAAAATTCCTGATTGTTTTTTTGTGTGTAAAAAAAAAAAAAAAAAAAAAAATACACAAACACATATATCATCTTTAATGGCAAAATTATTGAATTGAAGTGAAATGAATACTGAAAAACTCACAAAGGCCTTTTTTTTTTTGTTACAAAGATATTTTATCCTCCAAATTGTTTATTATGAATAATCTTTTGATGTAAAATGAGCCGTCAATTTAATAGTCAGCTTGTTGGTTAACAGCATCTTCATGAGACATACCAGACCTTAGGTTAAAGTCCCACTGAATATATGATCTGACATACCCGAAGTAAACGGTGAAACCCCAGAGAAAAGTTTGTTGGGATCAACAGCCTGAGGAGCCGAGAGAACAGCAGATACAAAGAGAGCCAAGCAAATAAGAACTGAACGCATTTGTGTGTATGTGAAGGTTTGAATAGTACTTTTTTAGATAAAAAAAACCAAAAAACAAAAGGGCGCCTTATTTATATTCGTTTGTTATAGTGTCTCTCTCAATTGAGTTAAAGGGGGTATGCCTCTTTGTTTGATATGAAGCACGGATCCGCAGAACAGCATACCAACAAATAAGGCTGTTCTTTTACTCTCCTCGTTTTCATCACCAAGGGACAGTAGCAAAGTGAAAAGTGGGCATTTTTTGTGTCAGAGCCAATTGTAGCTACTTTATTGTCTCTCATGTTTGTAGTGCTGTAATACAATCAAGCATGATGATCGATTGCTTATGGACAAGTCTAATGCATGCTCTTTAAATTAAATATGAAATCAGAAGGAGGTACAAACCTTATTAAAACTGAAGGCATATCACTGCTGATCCCATCATATCTTTTTTCTCGATATAGGTACGAGGGCTTTTGCCCAAAAAAAAAAAAAAAAAAAAAAAAAAAAGATCTCACGCATAATGCTTGCTTACGATATAACAAGAAAAAAAAAACATCTTCAACGCACATACGTGCTTTTATTAATATGGATGGGATGATCCTAAAAAAAATATGCTTTAAAAAAAAAAAAAAAAAGAAAAGAGAGAGGGAAATGTTCCTTGTTTACAATAATAATCATTACTACAGACCATAGAAATACCATGTCTATGATTTTTTTTTGTCGGTTTCTTTTATTCCAAGCTCATGAGTTAAGAACTTGATTGACAAAAAGCTGTTTGCTCAGGCTCCCCGTTTGTGGTTGCATGGGATGAATTGTGGTATCAAAACAATTAACTTGGGAAGCACCACTAAAAATCCTTATGCAGCAACACTCACCGGGCTCTGTCCGATCATTCAGTGACTTTTAAGGCCACATTTCAGGAGTGATGGTGCTTCATAACTTTTGTAGCTTATTCAAGAGAAGGGAGGGGGGGAGGGGGAGGGAGGTGGCGTTGTATAGTTTGTGTGACTTATTCAAGGAAAGTTACTGTTTTTTTTCCCTCACCAGTTATGTTCAATGGGCCAGAATGAAGGGGAGCTCTTCAGTTTATAGGGTCCAAGCCATGTATTCCAAGGTCAAAAACGGATCCTCATGAGGTATTTGAATATTCGCCTGGTGTCCCTTCTACTATCGACAAAGCAAGGATGAACTATTCTTGCTAAGTACGTGACGTGAAACGATTTTGTTCTTTCGATTGACAAATCTGACGCTAGATTCAAATAAGACATTCCAGTTTAAAACACACTGGGAACCGTTTGAGACAATGAGTTGAAATAGATGAAATTATTGGTATGGAAGATTGAAGATTTCTTTTGTAGTTCTCAAGATGATTATTAACTAATTTTAAGCTAAAAGAAGATTCCACATTTTTCAAGTGACATTCATGAAACCTCTAAAATGCAATGCCATTTCCCTCCCTCCCCCTCCCTTCTCTTGAATAAGCTACAAAAGTTATGAAGCACCATCGCTCCTGAAATGTGGCCTTAAAAGTCACTGAATGATCGGACATAGCCCGGTGAGTGCTGCTGCATAAGGTGATGCTCCTTAAGACGCCTGTCCATCAAACATCAAGATAGCACCATTTTATTGCTAGGTACAGACCACTTTCCATTTAGTACATACCTTCAAGAAACTTACATTTTTACCGTCACCATCAAACAAACATATCCTCAACAGCAACCTATTCTTTGTTTGAGATGTTTTCATCTAAAAACTCTATTGACAAGTTTGCCAGAACAGCAACGAATATTTTCAAGACAAAAGATACACTTACAAGAAAAAAAAAAAAAAAAAACATCTCTCTTTTTTTTTTACGCTAAAAATAACTGTATTGTTTCATTGTTTTATTTTACGGGAAAAGAAATGTTATACAGCATGAATATCAATGGACATGCTACACAAACTAAAGGGGGTCTGGATCCTGATTTCAGGGTTAAAACATGCGCGTCATGTGTATTACTTTATCTACTCTTTTCTTTTGGTCATTTTCAAGCTAAACAATCCCTTTTTTTTGTATAACTGATTCGCGTCTTTTTTTTTTAAAAAAAATCTTTAGGACTCTCACAGTAAAAGCAATATTAGCAGTCGCGTTTATCAAAGATAGCACAAAGTTCTAGAAATGGCCTATCTCCAACTCTTTATAGAGAAGGTTGAATTCATAAGGATAATCTATATGAGCATATTCCTTATCGGTTCTGATCGTTAATAAAGATATTCTCATGTTTGTTATATATAAACGAGTTGATTAGCTATCTTGAATATTAGAAACAATTTAGAGGAGGAAGGGACTAAAGTCATGATCTTATAACACGATTCAGAAAAAAAAAAAAATTGAATCTGAGCTTTTTTTTGGAGATTATTTTCTTGTCTATGAAGATCTGTTGAAGATGTTTTATTTATTTTGAGATAACTGTGTATGATACCACATTCATCGATAACCAAAAAAAAAAAAAAAAATATTTTTAATTTTGTTGGGACTGTGAAATGGAAAAAAAAAAAGAAGCACTAGTCCCACGTTTATATTTATCGATCAAACAATATTCCTAATTAATTACTCTCTGCGGACACAGACCAAGAATTGGAAACCTAAATAGGTCTCTATGGTTACCCAGCTCTAAAGGTTGCATGTATATCTTCAAGGAACTAATGTGTTGGTGTGTTTATCTTGTTTGTTTTTTTTTTTTTTAATTTTTTTTTTTTTTTTTTTTTGTTATCATGGTATTCTTCCTTCTCTTTCTTCTCCTCCCCCCCCCAAAAAAAAAAATTGAGTGTAGGCCTGAACTGATTCCACTGATAAAAAAAAAAAAAAAAACGCTTTGATGGTGTGACAAATCCAAACATTTTGTTGATTTTGCACACAGATAGGAGAACGCGGGAACATGCTCAAATTATTTCCCATTCTAACGTCACTTATTTGTTGCCATAATCGGTTAATGATGGGAGGTAATCGATATAGCAGCGTCTGTAAATGAAAAGAAATTAAAAATAAAAAAGAAAAAAAAAGAAGAAAAAAAAGAAGAAAAAAAAGAAAAAAAGAGAGCTAAAAGAAGCTCAAAAGAGCCAACGGGAAGATTCGGAAAGCAAGATAATTAAACAAGACAAAATATAAGGACCACCTGAAGGACAGCAAATGAATTATCATTCAATAACAAGGATTAAATACTTTTTTAATTCGTCATGAAAAATTTTCTATCAAAAAAAAAAAAAGTCGGAATCCAGATTAAAGAAAGATTGTCCTCTAATAAAGGAAATTGGATCAATGTGTGAGTGTGTGTTATAAATGCAGGCATATTTTTTTTTTTTTTTTTTTTTTTTTTTACTCTCCAGAATTAGAATTTTATTATATATATGTCTCCCTCTACTACTTTATTACATCCACTTGATGGTCAAGAAGAATCATGTAGTAGAAGAACAAGTATATCCTCTACCGATGATGAATCTTGGAACCAATTGTTATCACAATTCAATTCACAACCTGATATTCAAATATTAATTCAATTATGTAAAGAAGAAGAAGATAAGCGTCGCCATGAAGAAAACAAGATGCGATTAAAAGAATACCAAGTTTATTACGAGTTACAAAAGAACGGTCATCTTTAAATCCAACAGGATCCATACATATGTTTACATCTCAACTCCTTTCCTTTAATAATCCTCATTCAATCAACAATATACCACGCAAAGAAAGAAAAAAAAAAACCCCCCATACAGAATTTATATGTTTTATGAAAAAATCATGTCAATAAATAAAAATCATTTTTTTTAAAAAAAAAGCAAACCACACGCGAGAAAGAATATTACTCTCGTCAAAGGGAGTACAACTTCCGGAAGATAAGACGGTAGAAAATAACGTCATATTCCAGACTTCATTTTAGACTTTTCTGTACAACTGCTTAACAATGTGGCAAATCTATCAGTCAGAACAGACTCCTTGGGTTTTGTAAAAAGAGGAACAAATTTGTTTGTACGATTAAAACAACCAAATCTTATTATAGAATGAATCTTTCTTTATTAATACATTGATCCTAAGGTATATTGCTTTAATATATCTTTTTTTTTTTTTAAAAAAAATCATGTCGTCTATCAAAGGTATTTGGCCTCATTTCTGTCACTCAAATATTCAGTTTTTATTTTGTCAAGCATCTAAAAGGTCGATATCAAGAGCTATTCTCTCTCTCTCTCTCTCTCTCTCTCTTTTTTTTCTTTTTTTTTTTTTTTTTTGTTTGAAAAATTCTGCAACCCTTTGACAACAATGTATTCTAATTCTTTCCTGATTGGCTAGTAATGTAAGTTTGGTGTTACATTGTACATAATTGGATAAATCATTAAAAAAAAGCCCCTTTTCTTTCTCCTTTTGTTGTTTTTGTGTGTGTATCTGGTGTGTGTGTGCTTGTGTGTGTTTCTGTGTGTGTGTGTGTGCGTGTACTTCCTTTTAACTCTTTACAAAAAATAATAATAATGTCAAACCATCGGTCAACAAGCTCAACTACTTATTCAGTCAATTCCCTCTCCAGCAGACAATCTGCTTCTTCAATTCAACAAGAGACATTAGCCAAAGTTTATTTTGAAGAATTAGAAAAATATCTTGCTTTTATTTTAGCCAAAGGTATATAGATATAAAAAAAAAAAAAAAACAAAAGCTAGACATAAGAACAAGCGACTCACGTAGATATAGAGGCAACAGAAGGTGCTCCAACAGCAAGAGTGGCAGCTCGAAACAAGTTGTCAAGATTAAACAATCTTCAATTCCACGAATTAGCTACCGATGTCTATGATGAACTTATGCGAAGAACAACAGATAAACATGGTAAACTATATTTACATATACTTAGACAGGACACCAAGTCTTTTTTTTTTTTTTTTTTTTTTTTTATGTATGTAGGATCCTTTTTGCCTGTTCGAGAAGATTTTCATCCGAGAAGAAATCAAGCAAGACAAAAACTGGCTTCACTCGGGAGTCCAAAATTTAGAGATCTTTCGAGTGATGTTCATTTTGAACTGAGTCGTCGATATCCACTTATAGATCGAGTAAGTGTGCTTTTATATATATAAATATAAAAGAGATTATTAACATATGGATTTTTTTTTTTATTATTATTAGTCATCCAAAACAAGGTCTAAAAATAATGGAAAATTAGGCCAGTCTACACATATTGTACCTGTCAAGGGTATGATGAGTGTAGAATCAATAGACTATTCAGATGAAGAACAATCTCCACAGAAAGCAACACGAACGAAAAATTTGGATAGTTTGATGGCTGACTTGGGAAATATGGTGAAACCTTCTAAATCGGATAATCCTTTACAGGTTCTTTTTTTTAACAAGCTATTTTATAATAACTAACCCAAATACAGAAACGAAATACCATAGAAGATAATATGAGAAAGGAATATGAAGAAAAGATTGAATCCATGAGTCAACAAATCAGTTCTTTACAATTGTCTTTACAAGTAAGAGAAAAAAAAGAGACATTTATTTTTATAATATAACATTATTTATAGAACTCATCAACTATAAATCAAGTAAAAGTTATAATTAACACATTTTTTTTGGGGGAAGGGTTCTAAACAACTGTAGAGGGACTCTAGCGAATTACAAAATCAATATCAGAAATTATTAAACGAACATTCTGAACAGCAAACAGCCGTACAGGAAGTCAAGAGTGAAATTCGAAATTTGATTGTTGAACTCAAAAATCTGTCTAAAAAGAATGAGACGCTGAGAGTACAAAAGGAACAAGCCGACGCGACAATTCAATCATTGACAGAGGAAAGCAAATCATGGAAGACGAAATATGAAAGCATTCACGCGGAACTAAGAAATTATAAAGTCAAGTCAATGCAGTTTGATCCAAACGATTTATCCAGGCTGTTGAAGCCGACAACTACAGGTGCTATTGGTCATCCATTTATTATTGAGTACCAAGCAGCCATTGATGAGCTGATGCGAACCTCGAGATCAGCTAAACCCTCAGATGTGTTGGCGACAATGCGGTCGATTGTGATGTCTTGCAAGTCAATTACGATCGAGGTAGAGGCATATGAAATCAAGACGGGGCTATCCGAAGCAGACCAGGCGAGTTTGTATGAACTTAAAAAGAGATTTTCGACAGGCCTATCCAGTTTGTTGTCAGCTGCTACAAGTTTTGCTAATGGGATGGGGATCAGTCCAGTCAGTCTGGTAGATGCTGCAGCAGTGACACTAACTGCAACAATCGTGGATCTTGTCAAATTATTGGGTATGCGCTCAGTGACAAGTGATTCAGAATCACATGCCAAACGGGACAGCCATGTGTTGAGTCCCAATCAACTTTCCGTAAGTTTTTTTTTTTTTATTATTTATTTATTTATTTTTTGTAGCAATTCTTGAAAAGAGAGACAGATCATGTCGCTGGCTTTGTACAAAATTTATTGGGAGCATTGAGAACGAATGACAATAGCTTGTTTAATATCATTACATGTATTATCCAGCTTGTATCGAATATAATCACCGTATCTAAAAAGACGTATTCAACCAGCGAAGGGAGTCGCTATAGGGAAGAAGGACAACATGTCTTGGATGAACTTGAAAAGTGCAACAATAGAATCCTGAGCTTAAGAGATACTTCCTTTTCCAGCCAAGAGCCAGCTAATTCAATAGCAAAAAGAAACTTATCACACGAATCCTGTCAAATTGCGAGATACACCAAAGAACTTATAAGCATGCTGGATATGTGATCATCATTTGTAAATAACCTTAAAATATACACCATACACACATTTATTAAATACAGAGCAAATAAACAAAAAAAAAGGGGCGATTTACAGAAACTTTGTCTTCTTTAATGGTTGTTCTTGAACAGAAGCTCGTCTAGATCCAGCCATTCTTGTTTTTGGTCTATCGTAAATATGGCACTACAAGCACACGTCAATCATTTCTCTCTTTTTTTTTTTTTTTTTTTTTTTTTTTTTTTTTACTCTGCTTACCTTATGGGCATGTCTGTACCAAAGCACACTGTTCTTACGTTTCGAATTACACACGGGCACAAACTCTTGACATTGATGACATAAACCTTCAAGCGAATCATGTTCACCATGTCTTTGTTCTAGAGGATTCTGAAACCGTTTACCAGATACCGAAGAGATACCATGAAAGAATTGCTTGTGATACCAATAAGCGCTATTTTTGAGTTGTAGCCATTTACCAGAGGGACAGGTATCACAGTAACCCTCTTTTAATTGGCCAGTGTATCTTACCCATTTCGGGGTGTATTCATCTCCTTCATACCTCAATTTTTGACGTCGGGGGATCGCACTTGGATCGCACTTGGCAGCTTCAACATCTGCGTCTGTTATGTTTGGATAATCCTCTATATCCTCCTCTTGTTCTTCTTTTATGGTCTCTGATGGTTTTTCTTCTTGTGTTGAATGTGCCATTTTATGCCAAGTGGAGATGTCGTTCGGAGTAGCTGTGCTCATCCTTCGACTGGCTATACCGGACATGGGAGGAGCGAGTGAAGTAGAATATTGTTGAGAAAGAGATCGTTTATGTCGAACGGGTGTATCATTAGACCAGGGCAGTGCATTGAATTGGATGGGTGAATGATTTGGCTTGACCGAGGTAGGACCGAGCCTGTCAGATGGAGGAGGGTGAAATATATTGGGCATAGAAGCTCTGTGATCAACTGTCGAGAGTGGAGGAGGAATGATCTCTGGATTTAATAGATTGACAGCAACTGAGTGACGTCTTCTTTGATACGAGAAAGGATCTGGTGGGGTATAATGAGGTGTGAAATCAAATGTTGAAAAGCCTATTGTGTGTATATATATATATATATATATATTATTATTATTATTATTAATTTATTCTTAAACCTTGTACTCACCTTGGTTTAAATCATTAGACAGTGGATGTTCTAATAAGTAATCATGATTGTTAAACATCCCTAAAAGGTTCGGGTTGTCAATCGTTGGATCATTTAAAAGTGGGTCTTCAGATAATAAGGCATAAATATCTGCTTCTTGATGATTGTTGTTATACATTAAAGAGAGAGAGAGAGAGAGAAAGAGAACAAAAAAAAAAAAAAAAAAAAAAAAAAAAAAAAAAAAAAGGAAACAAAAAAAAAAAAAAAAAATATCAATTCAAATCATGTGGACATTCAATCTCAAATGGCTTTTTCTTACTCTTTTTACTTTTCTTTTAATGGCGGACTACAGAGAAGCCTTGCAATTGTATCATTGCTCATAATTGGTTCGATGCTACGTCCTGACTTTGAAATATTCAAGAGAAACCTTGTTTGGCGGTGTTCAATGTGATGGCAAAATCATAAAATTCATTTATCCTAAACTCTACGCTAACTGTTTTCAGAACAATTCCAGTATTTAAAAAAAAAAAAAAAAAAATATTTTATTGTCTCCCATCTTACATGATATAAGCCAGCTGTACCTCTTGAATGGGTTCCATCATTCTCTAATCCAACAAAGCATTCTATAGTGTGTTAAACTACAAATGTTTGTGTACATAAGCAACAAAAGGCAAATATTTCCCCCCAAAGAAAATGTACGCGTTACAAGTAG
Organism: Rhizopus stolonifer B9770; assembly: GCA_000697035.1. Lineage (NCBI taxonomy): Eukaryota > Fungi > Mucoromycota > Mucoromycetes > Mucorales > Rhizopodaceae > Rhizopus > Rhizopus stolonifer. The sequence continues at coordinate 11,946 of JNDS01003261.1, forward strand.
AACACCCAGAAAGGAAACCTTTTGTAAGGTTGCACAGCATGGACTTGGTTGTGTTTCCGACTGGAGAACAATAAAAACTTTTTTTTTTTTTTTTTTTTTTTTTTTTTTT
>JNDS01003262.1:0-17593 GCA_000697035.1 Rhizopus stolonifer B9770
AAAAAAAAAAATAGGAAAAAAAAAAAAAAAAAAAAAAAAAAAAAAAGGAAACTTATTTAAATTGTACATTATTTAAACATACTTCAAAAGTAGGTCATCTTTGATATCAAATAACTTCGATACTTTTGTATAGTTTTCAGGACAAACTGCTGTACAAATGATCTTTATTATCTGCACTTCATAATGGAGTATTTGTAGCTATTAAAGTATATGTATCAGGATTTTCATATGATGATTTACTTTGATACGTTATTTCGATGCATAATATTTGATCGTGTAACTTGATCATTTTATACCAGGTTTTAATAAGGTGTCTCAAATTTAGTAGTAAGTGATATTTTATCTTAAGACATCAGAAGGTAAGCTACATTAACAAGTATTGGTATAAGTATTACATAATCCATGTATACCAATGTATCCAATTGAAAAAGGCTTAATATATATCATACTGATATTATATATTTGAGGTCTATATACAAATAACGAGGGTGTATGACAAACATTGATATATTCGGATACAATACAGATCAAATATATCGATTACTTGTGCTGGTCGGCTATGTGTCTTTTAATGTTTCTGCCTGTCAATTTAGCTTGCTTAAATAATTGACTAACGTGAAGTGTCCACGAATTAACATCATTCTAAGTTCAATCACTTATATTGTTATTGCAGGTTTATTATGTATAGCAAAAACTGTTTATTTTATATTCAATAGCTTCATCATGTTATTCCTTTTTTATTGTAGGTAGGTTAAATATATTCAATTATATATATTTTGAGATGGCCATCATAAATCAATGTGTGCGAAGCTATTAAGTCTCCTTTAGTTTCAAAGCAAAAAGCTCCTACTAACAGGAATAACCACGAGAAGGTAGAGACTATGTATTCCCAAGAAGAAGAAAAAAAACTGCTACAAATTAAGCTACCAAAAGGAGTAGGTAAACCCAGTAAAGGAGAACGAAGCATCCAGTCATCACATAATTTGCAACAAATCCCACAGATCCTAAAACTGCTACAAATTAAGCTACCAAAAGGAGTAGGTAAACCCAGTAAAGGAGAACGAAGCATCCAGTCATCACATAATTTGCAACAAATCCCACAGATCCTAAAACTGCTACAAATTAAGCTACCAAAAGGAGTAGGTAAACCCAGTAAAGGAGAACGAAGCATCCAGTCATCACATAATTTGCAACAAATCCCACAGATCCTAAAACTGCTACAAATTAAGCTACCAAAAGGAGTAGGTAAACCCAGTAAAGGAGAACGAAGCATCCAGTCATCACATAATTTGCAACAAATCCCACAGATCCTAAAACTGCTACAAATTAAGCTACCAAAAGGAGTAGGTAAACCCAGTAAAGGAGAACGAAGCATCCAGTCATCACATAATTTGCAACAGAAATAAAAGAAATAAAGGGTTAAAAAATTTCGTCACTTTAGAAATGATTGAATTTTTGGAGCAACTGCGAGTTCTACGTCACATTGTGTGACTGTGTTTTGTTTCAGTCTCTACCGTTAATATTATCATCCCTTCGTACCTCTATCTTGATTCGCCCATTGCTTTATCTTTTCCTGACTTGGATCTCACTCTGAATGCTGCAGCCGCCGTGGTTCCGAAATCTTTTAAAAAATTAAGGGGTCATAATATTCACATCATAGATGACAGTGTAACTCTTCGTGCTCGTCTCCGTTCCGAAATGGTTTGCTTCCCCAATCTGTGCAAGAAATTCCTTACTATGGTCTCTGGTTCTCATCTTTTGTTGGCTCCTTTCTTTACTCAAAGCAATGTCAACTACGATCTCTTGTTCTTCCTTTTAGTATTTCTCAATGATGCACTCGGCACGTAACGTCTGGTATCGCGTTCTTCGTCAAAAGATTCCTTGTCGAGCCTTTCTGCATCGTGTTAATTTATGCTCTGTCCCTGACTGTGCTTGTCTTTTTTTTTTTTTTTTAAGAAATTTGAATCTGGTTGGTCAAATTATAAGTACGGTGTCTAAAAACTTAAGTTTTAAAGAAGTGCCTATAACGGGATTCCTTATTAATTAGCCACAAGTTGTCAATGTTTATTGGATTAAATTCATATTTTCTTCTACAAGAAGGTTGGGACCGCAAGGGTAAGCAACAATGTTTTCTTGTTTGTCTGTAAAATATGTGGAAATACGGTAAATATATAATAGAGAATTTGATGCGTGGTATAAGGCTGTATGATCGTCTTTCCTTCTCTTGCACCAAAAAAAGTTTGTTTGGAATTCAGAATGCTCAGCTTTGGATTGTTTGATGCTGGCACCTATTTCGTACCTGAAGCACTCTTCTTCACCGTGTTCTTTTTTTTTTTTTTTTTTTTTTTTTTTTTTTTTGATAATGAAAGTGTCATTAGCATACAGGTGTCTATATATGTAAAGAATTCTAAAAACCCACGGCCACATCACGAAAACCAAAATTGTGATCTATTTTAAACAAATGTTCGTATGCAAACCTTTTGAATTGCTCGCCGTTCTCTATTTCGTATTGAATTGGACAGCCACAAAACGCATAATATGTTTAGAGAGATGCTGTAATACATGCACTTTTGGCTTGATCGAAAAATGAGAATGGTTTTCTAGATTTAGCGAAAACAGGGATACGCCCAAATTATAAAGATCATCGGTAAGCTTGGTGATTGAATCCTTTGCCAGTGAGAAATATTTTGATTGAACGATTTCCTTAGCGCAGTAGCATACCATGCCTCACAAACGTTTGTCCGTGTATATGCAGAAAAGTGTCGAGAGTTTTATGAATCCAACCAAGGTGATGTGCTCTTACTTAAAGCCATTCACAATCGCAGCTCTGTCATCAATACTCAGCAACCCCAAAAGCAAATTAAGCAAGAAAAACAATCAGCAGAACTAGAAGGTACACTCAATAGTATTAAAATGTCGCATTTTGGAGACCAGAAGTATTCTAGGGAATTTGATAAAATATATATATTTCTTGTGATAACCTTCTTTGCTACTACAGCTCTAATAGTACCTTTTTCTTCTCTTTTCATAAGCCCTTTATGAAGCATCAAGTCTGGGAAGAGTAGATTATACCTCAATAGCAAGTACGTCTAGTGTAAGCATACCCATTATAGTCATCACTTTAACTGACAACCAAGGCTCTACTACTGCATCGCTTCATGTTGAAAGTACCACTAATGTATTATATAATACTGATACGAATGGGGTTAATAAAGAAAAGCTGCCAGTAACTGAGGGTGAGGAAGATGTACAAACTGAACGAGCATGCTTGTGGTATTATTGGTTTTTTTGAGTTGTTTTAAATAAAATGTGAAAAATTGGATTGAAAGTCGATGAGTCTCTTGAACCTTTTTTTTATTGAGTGAGAACGAGAGAGAGAGAACCCACTTATTGCAAATTATGTCTCGATAATAAGATTGAGAAACTTAGATAGCGATAGTAGTACAAGGTACATTAGAAGAACAGTTATTGTTCCATATATGGCACGAAGTGCTGTATATATTGCCAAGGAAAAGTGTAGGACATGAGTTATCTCACACGATATAAGAGTGTTTATGAAGTAAATACGACACTGCTGCTGTGGCGACCGAAGAAATAAAAGATACTGTGCGACCATGTCTGAGCGGAACGTCAATCGAACAGAGGTTAAGTGACATAAACAATGATGTGACAACTATGGAGCAGATACACAATGTATACGACTGCATTGACAAATCAGGAGACGAAACATGTCAGGTAGTATGTCATGAATATAGAATACAGAACTCATTAACTTGCGAGTATTTATACAATCCAGTCACTTTTTGATAAAAAAAAAAATTCTGAGAAATGCCGTCAACATGCTTTGAGAAGCATTAACAAGATGAGGGGTAAATTCCTGGAAAATGCTATTAATTGTTTGGAATTTCAAGTTCTTGATGCATACGAGCATCTCTGAATTGTATATGCAGTAGCAGCCATATGCCCATACATATTGCTACTAACAAAAAATTGAATAATTTTGAAGATTTAAACATTGACAGTAACGCCACTGAATCCAGTTTTTTTTTTTTAATGTCATTTACCTTATCATCAGCATCGTCAATTACTGATAAAAAAGAATACTCGAATGATATTTCTTGGGTCAACACCTGTTTAAAAAGACTATCACTGTCCAACACACCAACCATATTATCACCATCACTATCATCTATTAATATGTAAATGCTTTCAGACTTCCTAATATATACGATTTTTTATTAAGAATTTGTATGCACGAATTTTTTTTTTTTTCTCATCAAGCGCACAAAATTATTTCCTAAAGTGTACGAATGCTTTCCGAAAAAGACAAAAGGAAAACTGTGTTCATTACGGCAACAGAAAAGAGCTTTTTTCTGTAAATAGAAGGTCATCCCAAGCAGAGATTGAAATTAACAGCATATTATCAAATCTTTAGTGACCTCTCTTATTTTTAATGCTCACCAAAACACACCGGTAACTCCACATTTGCTATCTCTGAGCTTCACGTCCTTTCCGACCATCCTGGAACCAAAGACCATCATAGCACTTTGTATTTATCTAATTGGAATTTTGCACTTTTTTTATCTTTTTCCCTTTAGAATAATGTCTAAATAAGCCTTGATTTTCAAAAAAAAAAAAAAAAAAATTAATTAATGGTCTTTCTCTTCTTCTTATTGTACTTTATGTCTCCATGAACTAGTATGCTCACTGTTTCGTCAAGTATTCTCTATCTATACTGACATATAAAGAAGCCATACTTGGATGTTTTAAGAATAAAATTGAAGCAGAGGCTTTAAGTGTTGGGTAACAAAGTATTTATTCATGCAGTTTTAGGAAAAGATATATTATCATTAATCTGGCTAACACTATGCTCATCTCCAAGCTTCTTTGACTTCTATTTGACGCTTGATAGTATTCTTTTGTTGTGTATTTTTTGATCTCATAATATTTTTATCCATTCCTATAAGAGAAATATGTATTTTTTTCTTCTAAATTGCCTCATGAGCCTCTCTATTTATAAAAACTTATGGGTAAAGCAATATCACATCGGTTTCTACAGTAGAAATATATGGTTTAAAGCATCACACAAAGAGTAAAAGAGAGCTTTTAATATAAAAATGTCCTCTTTGTATTATCTATTGTCTTATTCAGCAACTGTCAATAGGATTGATTATTTATAATATATGATCACTTCAACATAAAAATAAAGTGAAGATTGTTTTTGCGCCTGTTAAATAAAACACGAAAAAAAAAAATATCGCATTCGTTGACTACGTTTCATTCTATCCGATTGGATGTGTCTTTACCAAAGAGAGCAAAAGTGGCGTTTATTCTCCGCAGAGTTTGATTGGTTCAGAAAAATGTAAATTTTTTTTCTTTCCTATTTCTCACTTGTATTAAACCATGACCGAGTGGCCCGCCAACAAAGTACGTTCGACCTTTGTAAAGTATTTCGAAGAAAACGGACACGTCTTTGTGCCTTCCTCTTCTACAGTTCCTCACGATGATCCCACTCTTTTGTTCGCCAATGCAGGCATGAATCAAGTAAGAATATAAAAAAAAAAGATAATGTCGTTGATAACTTAACAATCCCCCGCAGTTCAAACCCATGTTTTTGGGAACTTTGGATCCTAGCTCTCCTTTGGCTAATGTAAAGCGTGCCTGTAACTCTCAAAAGTGTATTCGTGCAGGTAAAAAAAAAAAAAAAAAAAAAAAAAAAATGGTGTACTTACAACTTTCAAAAGGTGGTAAGCACAATGATTTGGATGATGTCGGAAGAGATACTTATCACCACACCTTCTTCGAAATGTTGGGTAACTGGTCGTTTGGTGATTACTTTAAGGTAATTGAACAATTTGATGATAAAAATTAACAATGATTAGTTGGACGCTACACGTATGGGTTGGGAGTTTTTGACTAAAGTGATCAACCTCCCTGAAGATCGTTTGTATGTTACCTATTTCGGTGGTGATGAAAAGTTGGGCCTTTCTGCTGATTTAGAAGCCAAGCAAATGTGGTTAGATTTAGGTGTTGAGGAAAAGCGTTTGATTCCCGGAAATGTAAAGGACAACTTTTGGGGTGAGTGTGTAGTGTATATATTTAAGAGAGCTGGATCATTGATTTTTTTTTTTTTTTTTTGGATAGAAATGGGAGAAACTGGTCCTTGTGGTCCCTGTTCCGAAATCCACTATGATCGTATTGGTGGCCGCGATGCTGCTCACTTGGTTAACATGGATGATCCTAACGTACTCGAGATTTGGAATCTTGTGTTTATGCAATTTAACAGAGAATCTGATGGCAAGCTCCGTCCTTTGCCTAACCAACACATTGATACTGGTTTGGGTCTTGAGCGTCTTGTTTCTATTCTTCAAAACAAGTACTCCAACTACGACACTGATGTATTCACTCCCATATTTGATAAGATCAAGGAATCAACCGGTGCTAGAGACTACACTGGTAAATTGGGTGAGGAAGATCTTGACGGTGTAGATACCGCTTACCGTGTTATTGGTGATCACGTCAGAACCTTGACTTTTGCTATTGCTGATGGTGGTGTGCCCAGTAACGAAGGTCGTGGTTATGTCCTCAGACGTATTCTCCGTCGTGGTGCTCGTTATGCCCGTAAGTACTTTAACGTTTCCATCGGATCCTTCTTCTCTTCCCTTGTCGATACTTTGCTTGTACAAATGCACGAGGCTTATCCTGAGTTGGGTAAGAAGGCAAACGACATCAAGGCTATCTTGGATGAAGAAGAAGTTGCCTTCTCCAAGACATTGGATCGTGGTGAAAAATTGTTTGAAGCTTACATGAAGAAAACCAAGGAATCCAAGTCTACAGTCTTGAACGGTGATGACGTCTGGCGTCTTTACGATACCTATGGTTTCCCTGTTGATTTGACCCGTATCATGGCCGAAGAAAACGGTTTAGAAGTGAACGAAGCCCAATTTGAAGCTGCTCAAGAAGCCGCCAAGAACAAGTCTCGTAAGGTAAAGGGAGATGTCTCTGGACAAGGTGTAGTTTCTTTGGATGTACATGATTTGGGTGCTTTGGACGCCAACGAGAGTGTACCAAAGACAGATGACTCTGCTAAATACTTGCCTGGTAATATCCAAGGACAAGTGAAGGCCATTTTCTTTGATCACAAGTTCCTCAAGAGCACTACTGAGATCCCTGAAGATCGTGACTTTGGTCTCTTGCTGGACAAGACCAACTTTTACGCTGAATCCGGTGGACAGGAATTTGATATTGGTTCCATTATCCACTTGAACGGCAGTGCAGAGTTTGTTGTCCATGATTGTCAACTTTACGGTGGTTATGTCCTTCATGTGGGACACCTCAAGTACGGTCAACTCAATTTGGATGAAGAAGTCGAAGTTTCTTACGATACCAGCCGTCGTAACCCTTTAAAGAACAACCACACAGCCACTCACATCTTGAACTTTGCCCTTCGTTCTGTTATCGGTGAAGACATTGACCAAAAGGGATCCTTGGTTGCACCCGAGAAGCTCAGATTTGATTTTTCTCACAAATCGCCTGTCACCACCAAGCAATTGGCCGAGATTGAAAAGATTTCAAATGATTTTATTCAAAAGAACGATGTGGTGTATTCCAAGGAAGTTCCCTTGGCTGTTGCCAAGGCTATTCACGGTTTAAGAGCTGTCTTTGGTGAGACATACCCTGATCCTGTGCGCGTAGTATCTATTGGTTTTGACGTGGATGAGATCACAAAGGATGTATCCAACCCTCAATGGAAGACATCAAGTGTTGAATTCTGTGGTGGTACCCATGTAGCTAAGACAGGAGACATCAAGTACTTTGTGATTATTGAAGAATCTGGTATTGCCAAGGGTGTTCGTCGTATTGTGGCCTTGACTGGCGAAGCAGCTGTTAAGGCTCAACGTGAAGCCGATACCGTAGTCGCCCGTTTAGACCGTCTTGAAAAGTTGAGCGGTGCTCAATTGGAAGCGGAACTTAAGGTTGTTTCAAAGGAGATCGATCAAGCCGTAGTTTCTGCTGTCTCTAAGGCCGAATTCCGTGACCGTTTTGCTACAATTAAGAAAGCTTTTGATAACGCAGAAAAGGTCCGCAAGGCTGAACAAATTAAGGAAGTAACTGAGAAGGTGAAGGTTTACTTTGAAGAAAACCCTGAAGCCAAATACTATATTGCCGAGTTCAACGTGGGTAATAACTCCAAGGCTTTGGGTGGCGCCATCAACTATGCCAAGACCAACTTGAAAGATAAGGCACTTTATGTGTTTAGTGCAGACAAGGAAAGTGGTCGAGTTGCACACAATTGTATTGTAGGTAAAGTGTTTATAGAAAAGGGACTCAAGGCCTCTGAATGGGCTCAAGTTGTTTGTGAAAAGATTGGTGGTAAGAAAGGTGGTAAAGACGATGCTGCACAAGGTTCAGGTGATAATGTTAATGGATTACCTGAAGCATTGAAGGTAGCTGAAGAATTTGCTCAATTAAAGATCAATGCTTAAAAATAAAATAAATCCGATATCCGTTATTTTGAAAAATTGCTGCATTTTTTTTTTTTTTCGTAAATGGCAAAATTATATGTCCCAAGAGCGTGGTACTATCACGATAAGAAAAGAGATCGCCGACTGAGAATATGACGGAATGGTAAAGCCTTTGTTTTAGCACTTATTCAGGGTACACAAAAGCAGGTTAAAAGTTGCCTAGATCAAAACTCAATTAAATTTATGACGACAGTTCTCGTTTTCTAGTGTCTGAATTCTAGAATTTCGAATTATTTAAAATGTGTTCCAAGAAGAGGAATATTCGACAGTCACCTTAAAGGTTCTGTTTCGACTCAATCCGCTGTTATCCGGGAGCCCTTGAATAAAACAAAGTTCAAGTTGAAAACCCTGATATTCTCCAATAGGAAAAATTACCATTTTTTTGGGTCTATTCTGGGGCTTAAAATTTAAGCTATAAACCATGTCATAAGCCCGTACTGGCAGATTAATCATTCAAAAGCTTTCAGGGATAAATCAATTGATGTTAACAATAAGTAGAATGCATCCAAATGTGGTAAAGAATCCTTGGCTCTTAATACACCTTTCCAATAAAATTAGAGCGGTTTTCCAAAAGTAAAATAGTGCAAAACTGTCATGCGGATTCTCTGCATAATTTTTTTTGTTGAGAAAAATTGAGTTTTTTTTTTTCCCTTCTTCAATAAATACATCGATTTTTCTCCTTTCTTCTTCTTTTCATCTATAAAAAATAATGTTCAAAGGTAAGTTGAAAGTTATAATATTTCGGGGAACCTAATTCGTTATTTAGCAGATAACGATTACACTACAATAACACCAACTCGATTTCTTATGGATACTACCACAAACAACGACTGGAACTTTTCTATTGCGTCAAACTACTATTTAAACGAACCTGATACGGAGGAATCAAAAACTGTGACCACGCCACCAAGTCCCACGTTACATACCCCACCCAAATCACCTATATCCAAGACGGGAGGCGAGCGCAAATATCTTTTAGAAAAAAATCGACAGGCTGCTTACAGGTGTAGACAAAAAAAAAAGAAGTGGGTTCAAGAATTGGAAGAAAGATCAGACGTATCGGAAAGAGTTAATAGGGAACTTCAAGCTGAAGTAAGCCGACTTCGAGACGAAAGCATATATTTAAGAAACTTGTTATTAACACACGGAAACTGTCAATGTGATGTAGTGGTATGTTATTCCCCTTCTTGTATATCTTTTTTTCTTGTTACTTATTACTTCTATAGCAAGACTATCTAAAACGTACTTCTGCTCAATTGGGTCAAGGCGACTCTAATCTACTACCAAATTTCCTGTAATATCCTACCTTTGTGTATCTTTTTATGTATATTTTGCTCTCCACTCTGTTCATATTTGATTTTTTCTCACACTCCTAAAAAGAAATAAATTTTCTTATCAATTTCACTATTAATTTCACTCAATTTTCTATTTAATTCGCTATTTTTTTGTTTTTATTTTTATTTTTTTTTATTTTTTTTTATTTTTTTTTATTTTTTTTTATTTTTTTTTATTTTTTTTTATTTTTTTTTATTTTTTTTTATTTTTTTTTTGTTATTTCTTGTTTTCTTCTAGTATGCAAGTAGTCTACAGTGAAAAAGAGTTACTTCATAATCCAACTATGGAAATGACACGTGGGGAGTTGAAACCCTATGTTGGTAATAAAAAAATTTAAATTATATAAGAGATATTCATTTTTTTAATTCAGAAAGCCCTCAACGGTTGGTGAACATCAAGCAATGCATTGACAAGAACCCAAGATTTAATGTGATTGAAGCTCGCGATTATTCACTAGAGCCTATTCTCAAGGTGCACGAAAAAGATTATTTAGAGTTCTTGAAATCTATTCATCATGATTGGGTCACTCAGGGCTTTCCCCCTGACGCTTGTATCGGAGATACCTTTAGTTCCATGGCTCAACATCTACCTCGAGAGATTGTAAAGAAAACAGCGAATAGGACTGTAAGCGGTAAACTGGGCTTCTACACTGCTGACGCGTCAAGTACTTTTATGAAGGGTAAATCTACGCTTCTTGAGTAAATGAAAATTAACCCTCTCCCATAGATACTTGGATTGCTGCTTATGCATCTGCTCAGGTTGTCTTAACAGCTGCTCATCAATTGCTTGAAGGCTCAAAATCAATCTATGCTCTCTGTCGACCCCCAGGTCATCACGCCTCTCATTCATTTGCGGCCGGTTACTGCTATATCAACAATGCAGCTGTGGCAGCTCGCTGTTTACAAGCCAAATGGAAAAATATCTTGATTGTGGATATAGATTATCACCACGGAAACGGCTCCCAAGAGATTTTCTACAAGGATCCTTCCGTCTTTTATACTTCACTTCATGCAGAGGATTATCCTTATTTTACTGGCTCGGTAGAGGAGGAGGGGGAGGGCGCTGGTCTGGGATTTAATCTGAATGTGCCTCTGCCTAAAGATACAACGGGTGATCAATATTTAGAAGCTCTAAATAGCTTGTTACATCATCCGCGAGTGGTTCAATTCAAAGCAGAGGCTGTGATCATTTCTATGGGATTGGACACATGGCACCAAGATCCTATTGCTGGCTTTAATGGAATAGAAAATACAGAGACTTATAAAAAGATGGGTGCCTTATTCAAGACTTCAACCACAGGACTTCCTGTATTGTTTATCCAAGAAGGAGGATATACAATAGAAAGGCTGGGTGAATTGGCTGTTAATGTACTCGAAGGGTATTTGGACTGAGCCTCAATAAAAAAAAAAGCATCCGACTTTTTTCATTTTTCAAAAAAAAAAAAAAAAAAAAATGGCAAGACACATTTGTTCCAATGCATCTTGGCTTTTTCATTTTATTTCTTACTTGGACATATTTTGTACATGGAGCAACCACACGGGAATACTTTATTGCAGCTGAAGAAGATACTTGGGATTATGTACCTTCCCGGTGGAACAATTACCTTAACCAGTCTTTAGAATCTAGTGCGGATTTTCTTGTGGCGAGCGACACACAGATCGGTTCTGTTTTTTACAAGGCCTTTTACCGACAATACACAGACGAGAGCTTTCGAGTGATCATTCCGCATGATCCATCGCTTGGCGTGCTGGGACCCATCATTCGAGCAGAAGCCGGAGACACAGTCAAGATTCATTTTCTCAACCGAGCTCGGTACACCCACAGTTTGTTTCCACACACCCAGAGCTTGACACGCCATCGACTGCCCGGACAGTTTATTAGCCAGGGAGAGAGTTATGATTATGAATGGCATATTCCCAGGAACACGGTCTTTCCAGCCAATCAATCTTCATTGGTCTGGGCCTATTCATCCAAATCGGATCCAATAAGGGATGTGAATGCGGGACTGTTTGGATTGGTGGTGGTCTATCGTGAGGGAGAGTTAGAATGGCCTTCACCTGGATCTATGTTTCAACGGCCACGAGGGATTGATAGAGAGGTGTTTGCATTGATGAGTATTACAGACGAGTACGAATCGCGATACTTTAAAGAGACAACGGAACGACTGGGATGGACAGAGGCCAAGGTAGAGAAGCTTAAGAAAGCAGACCCGTTCTTTCAGCATATGATTCAGCAGTTTCACATTAACGGTTATCTTTACAATAACAACAAGCCAATTTTGCTCGACTGGGGCTCTCGTGTACGTTGGTATGTGGTCTCATTTGGTGTGAGCGTGGAAGATGTTCATACAGCGCACTGGCATGGAGCGACATTATTGTATCATGGCCACCGCGTGGACGTGGTGGATCTGACACCCATCAGCTTTGAAGTGGTGGATATGGTGCCTGATAATGAAGGGACCTGGTTATTTCACTGTCACGTAGCCTCACACTTTGATATGGGAATGACAATGATGTATGAAGTACAAAAAGTAATCATCACGGGTGATGAAGGCTGGTAGTTTTTATTTTTATATCTTCAAAAGAGTTTTCAATTTTTTCCTGAATCTCTACAATATCATCCAAAGACTCTGTTGATAAAATATGATTGGGTATGGGTAATGTGCTGGGTGAAGGTGGATTCTTAAACACGAGTCCTGTATATTGATTTACACTATGTGATCTACGGTGCTTTTTTACTTGTCTAATTATAAAATATAAGAAAAAGGCATCCTCTCCCTCATTACTTGCCTCTTTGTGTGTTGATATAATCATCGTCTTTTTTTTATTGGTACCTTTTTCTCCTCTTTCAATCTTTTTTGTAAAGGTGTGTTTGGCGCAGAAGCAGAGGGTCTTTTTGATGTCGGTCCTTCCTTTGGTCGTTTAGGAATCAAAGCGGGTATCATCTTATAAACAGGTCTTGAAGACATTATTTATTAAAAAAAAATTAAAGAGAGAAAAAAAATGAAAGAAAATCTTCTTTCCTTCTTTCTCACTCTCACTCTTTTTAAAATAGCAGATCTTTAAATTACCAGTTTTTTTTTTTTTTACAAAGAGAAACAACAGATCTTATGCGGGGATTAGAAATCTTCTTTTTTCTCTTATCTTGATACAATCGCCTACCTTCCTTTCTTTCTTATAAATGAATACCATAGTCTCCACTACATACAATCTTTCTCCTCTAACTTTTGATCAACCTTATGAATTTCCTCGACATTTTTTACCCAGTGTAATGAAAGGTACTTTTTTTTTTTTCTTTTTTTTTTTTTTTTGGAAGATCTACTTGACAGTAATTCTCTTTTTCTAGATGAAAGCAAGATCCCACTTGTCTTGGTTGCCTGTGGTTCTTTCTCACCCGTGACCTATCTTCACTTGCGCATGTTTGGTAACTGAACCTGTCTGAGAAATTGAAAAACTTATGAATTGTTAGAGATGGCACAAGATCACTTTAACGAAAGGAACGAATACGAGTTATTGACAGGATATTATTCCCCTGTATCTGATTATTACATGAAAGAAGGCTTAGCAAAGGCAGAACATCGTGTCAAGATGTGTCAGTTGGCGGTCGAGACCACTTCAGACTGGCTGATGGTAGATCCTTGGGAAGCGCGCCAGACAACCTATCAAAGAACAGCTATCGTCTTGGATCATTTTGAACATGAATTGAATACGGTGGGTGAAGGAATATTAACAGAGTCAGGAGAAAGAAAGAAGATCAGGATCATGTTGTTAGCTGGTGGGGATCTAATTGCTTCATTTGGTCATCCGGGTGTTTGGGCTACCGAAGATGTAAGAAGGACAAGAAAAGGAAAGAGAACTAAAGGAATTGTTATAGTTACATCATATTGTGGGTCGCTATGGTAGCGTGATTATTGAAAGAACGGGTACAGATGTTTATGGATTCTTATTATCACATGATATTCTGTACCAACATAGAGTAAACTAAGACAAATAAGAAAAAAAAAGCACTAATTGATTGTGTAGATGAATGTGACAGTGATTAAACAGTTGATTCATAATGATATTAGCTCAACCAAGATACGATTATTTGTAAAGAGAGGAATGTCTATCAAATATTTACTCCCAAATCCAGTGATTGATTATATTCACCTTCATGGCTTATATTCACCACCACCAACAATGTAAATGTAAATTTAATAAATTTTTTAAAAAATAAGGTGAGGTCTTTCACGTGCTATTTTCAAAATAGCCTGACCAAACAGTCCATTAGCCCACGCAAACCAAGACCTCGTATATCCCTTGTTGTCATCCCCTCCTTCCGCTGCATAGACATTGATCGACTCATGAATTAACCCTGTATGATCCGTAGAAGACACCAGATTATCCAACGCTTCCTTAATCTCTTGATCATCATTCGAACTCAGTATCTATTCAACATTAATCAATCTATCCGATCCTCATTTACCTACTCTAACAATCTGTGACATGGGCCATGCATAACTTAGACCAATCTGTAAATGCGTGTTAATCGTTGCTTTGTTATCATCACTTACATGAGGGCCACCAATGCCAGTGCCTCTAGGACCAGAAAAGAAATAAGGATTGTCTCTGGACCAGACCAACTTTCTGGTGTTTTGATAAATCGCATCCTCTTCACTGACAAATCCTAAAAGACTAAGCGAGAGCAACGAGGGCACGTTAGCATCATCCATCATCAGACTAGATCCATAACCATCCACCTCATCTATAAATATTTAGCTACTCACGTACATCCCCACTGCTTTATATATATATATATATATATATATTTACAAGCAAATACCTGCCCATACGTGGGATGATGAACCAGGCCGTACCTGTAGATACCCTCTCGGATCTCCTTGGACAACCTCGCAGACTGTCGAGCCAGATGATCGTAACGACCTGAAAGCAACCGCGAAAGATGATCCAACTCAACCGAAAGCATGGCATTTCCAGGTATAAAGAACGTAAAGACCGTAGCATCATCTGATGGACGAAAGAGACTCTTGACCATGCCCGTGTATTTCACAGGCTGTCCAATACCTTGTAAAAATTGCGTTTCGGTAGGTCGGTCGGTGGTTTGAGAAAATTGATAATCCGTCGAGAGTGGCTCACCCGTTGTTTGATTAAAAGTAGGTTCTTGTTCCTTTTGAAGAGTTTGTAGTAACTTGTCTACCGCATTGATCCAGACCGTGTTATTCACAAATGAATCGTCCCCTGAAGCTTGCCAATAACGATGAGAAAGTTGGATAAACGACCCTAGGGAATCAATCTCCCATTTTCTTTCATACACTATATTCATTGTGAACGGTTTGTTTTAGAAACCTCTCTTTTTTCTTTTCTTTTTTTTTCTTGCTTACCTCCATCCAACAAGACCACGTCGCGTTTATGAAGATTTTTGGATAAAGAAATAATTGATTGTGGTTCTTTGAAAGCGTTTGCATAAGGATCTGTATTGATGAAATGCGCTTGGAGATAAATGGCTCCTAAAATCAATCGCTTGAGTTTGGTATCATGTTGAACATAGTCGATATAAGGTAAGAGTTGGTTGGCAGAATCTCTGAGCCACATGGCATTAATATCGCCCGTAATCACATAAGATAGGGGAATACATTGACTGGAGGGCTCTAAACAGGCGGTGGCTTGGATTGTGGTATCCAGTGTATTGGGAAAAGCATTTCTAAAAAGCTGGGCCAAGTCTAAATTGGTCATCTATATTTGAGTTAACACTATGATAAGTGAACAAAGATGCTTACTTTAGAAGTGATGTTGCTAATAACTGATTCGACCACTTGGCTCGTAAACTTTCTGCAAGATTCGAGTGGTCTCTGAAAAGGTAAGTTGAGTAAACCTCCGCTACCGGGTCGATGAAACACCTTGGAATAACTGTATTGAATATGAGTCTATTTTTTTCTTTTCTTTTGATCTAACTTACTCTGTATAGTCTGAACAGTTTGATGACATAAAGGGGGGGGGGGAAAGAAAGAGGAAAATAGGGAGAATAAATAGGTTTAATATAATTCTCTTAAAAAGAGGTTCTATGTTCGATGAATGGTTACATCTGAAATGCATTTTTAATGATTCACAGTAACATGATATTCGATGAATCACTAAAACAACAAAACGGGGTATTTCCTGCATAAGGACTCAATCTTATTTTTACAACAACCATCATCGGCATTGCAAGCACACATTCTAAAAAAAAAAAAATATGCATAGTACTGAAAGATTTATTAGAATGTTAATGAATTTAATGATATCTGTAAGCCCTATCATATAATATACTTTATTCTTGCTAAAAGCATCAATATCCCTGGAAACTGTTATTGAAAGAACAATACTCCTGTCAGTAATCATAGCTATGGCATATTGCATTTCAACAAGAAAATATAAATAAGGCACCTTTTGATATCAACTTGCAAAATTTGATATTTAAAATTCAAAAAAAAAAAAAAAAAAAAAAAAAAAAAAAAAGGAAATCTACAAATAAAAATGTATTAATTCGGCATGTAAAAAAAAGATTAGCTATTAGAATGTGATTATTAAAAATTGACTTACATTTAATTTGAATAAGAGATGAGAGCTGTCTTCTACGTCTTGTACCAGTTACAGTCACAGGAGCATCTCGATGAAATCTATCTGTGATAGCACCTTCAGTTCGGAGAGACCTGATAATATGCAATATATTGAGACAAACAGCCAAATCTCTATTCTACAGACAAGGGTCAAAGGTTCTTACTGTTCTTGTAATAGTTGGGCATTGTTGATTTGTACATCTATAAAAGAGTGAAATGTAAGTATCAGAAAGTAAACTCTGGTTTTTTTTTTTATCTTAATGGACCATGGCAAGTAATGGTAGGGTTACGTTGTATTCAAAAAGGGCGAGGGTTTGGGACAGTTTTGAAAGTTCTTAGGCTATCAACTTCACAGGTTGGATAACCTTCACGATCCGATCTTTAATGATGCCTCTAGCCGTCAACACACGTCGAAGATTCTCCCTTCTTTGTCGAAAATTGAGCATAACATTAACAACATGTTCGAAATGGCCTCCATATCGCATTCGAATACTGTTTGAGCAGGAGACATACATTCTTTGATTCTCAATGAGCGCTGACTGTTGGGAGTGCAGAAGCTAGAGCCGTTGGTAACTAGCAGCAGTCAAATAAGCATCCAAATGGCGCACAATCAATGTACGATACATCACAGTTTTGGTAGCCCTAACACGTTTTCTATTGTAGTCAATAAGAGAGAGCCAAACTTCAGAGAAAAAAAGATCATTGTTAATATAAGAGGCCATATCAAAGTCTGTGCCATTATCGAGTTCATGTAAAAAGATAAAGTTGGAGAAAGAGTAGGTATGGTTCGTAGCAATGCTGACAGTAGTTACAAATCGTTCTAATATTGGTAAATACTGTGCTATCCAGCCGGTACCAGTGATAAAAGACTTGACTGATATAATGCGATCATCTCCTGTTAGAGATCCGGATGTACTCATCATACCAGACTCGGACATGGACTCGGAGTCCATTTATTGATAAATTTAACCTAAAAAGTAAAATTACTATGATTAGCTTGTACGCTTCTTTTGATAAAATATTTACAATAACTTTTTTCCCTTTACTACGTAATTGTTTGTATGTAAGCGTAAAATAAAAATGGGATACAGAACAAAAACAAAAAAAAAGGGGGGGGGGGGGGGGGGGGGGAGAAAGA
>JNDS01003263.1:0-11058 GCA_000697035.1 Rhizopus stolonifer B9770
TATAAACGGTATTGTCCAGATTTTTTTAGCGTTTTTTCGTTAGTAGTTTGGTCTTCTGGATTTTGGGTTTTTATTCCTGTCGTTTTCTCAGGTGGCTTAAGGTCTACATACTGATCGTAACTTGTCAGTTGCTCTAATGGGTATTGTTCGTTATCAATTTCCATTTGGTACACATGAGTTTCATTTCCGTGCTCATCAAAAACTTTGCCATCTCCATATTCATATAAAAAGGTGGTCATGATGTAAAAACTAGTGTGAAGATAAAATGAATGTTTTTCTTAGTGAAAGAATTTCTTTTTATAAACTGCCCGGATTTTAATTTTACACATGTCCGGTTTTTTTTTTTGAAGTCTCCGGATTTTTATTTTTTACGCGTCCGGAATTTCTATTCTTGTGTGTCCGGAATTTTCCCCAAGGGTGTCCGGACAATTTCTGAAAAAGGTGTAAGTCTTTACCGCAGCTTCATTATGTTACTCAACCGCAGTATAATCATTTAGTATAAATACTCTATAATATTTCTTATAATAAAAGGGATCTTTATTCTTAATCTTACAAACAAAACAAGTTTTAGTCTTTACTTTCTAAATTCTTATTTTACTGTTCAAGTCCGATCCTCAAGCATATTTTAACCAAACCGTGACCGAGACCGAGACCGTGACCGTGACCGTGACCGTGACCGTGACCGTGACCAAACCGAGACCGAGACCGAGACCGAGACCGTGACCAAACCGAGACCGAGACCATGTCGTGAGTCCTGCTTCAGCCATTGGTTCGGAACTCTAAAAATCCTTTTCCTTATTACATTATAAGTCTTTACCGCAGCTTCATTATGTTACTCAACCGCAGTATAATCATTTAGTATAAATACTCTATAATATTTCTTATAATAAAAGGGATCTTTATTCTTAATCTTACAAACAAAACAAGTTTTAGTCTTTACTTTCTAAATTCTTATTTTACTGTTCAAGTCCGATCCTCAAGCATATTTTAACCAAACCGTGACCGAGACCGAGACCAAACCGAGACCGAGACCGTGACCGTGACCGTGACCAAACCGAGACCGAGACCGAGACCGAGACCGTGACCAAACCGAGACCGAGACCGTGACCAAACCGTGACCGAGACCGAGACCGAGACCGTGACCGTGACCAAACCGAGACCGAGACCATGTCGTGAGTCCTGCTTCAGCCATTGGTTCGGAACTCTAAAAATCCTTTTCCTTATTACATTATAAGTCTTTACCGCAGCTTCATTATGTTACTCAACCGCAGTATAATCATTTAGTATAAATACTCTATAATATTTCTTATAATAAAAGGGATCTTTATTCTTAATCTTACAAACAAAACAAGTTTTAGTCTTTACTTTCTAAATTCTTATTTTACTGTTCAGAATTTATGAAAAATGAATGCAACCTTTCTATCAAAACAATTTCAAGGCATCCTACTGCGAGAAATAGCCCTACTGTAATCGAAAAACGCGCTGTTTGGGTGGAGGAGTGGCTAGCGAAAGGGATGCTTTACCTTCAGAACTGTGTATTTTTAGACGAGCCAGGATTTGACATCAATATGACTCGCGAAAGAGCTTGGTCAGCACGTGGTGAACCTGCTATTGTAGAAACTCTCTCAGGAAGAGCTACATCACATACAGTGTTGGGTGCTATTTCTTCTGTAGGAGTTGTAAACGTGTTCATGAGAGAGCCTGAGAATGTGAAGAGAAGAAAAGTGGCTGGAGCAACCAAGCGCAAGGCACCCAGTGATAAGATATCAATGCGAAAAGGAACTACAGGAGCTCATTATATGCATTTTATTATTGACACAAGGATATCATGGACACGTTCCCTGAAATGCAAGGGTTTCATATTGTTATGATAACGCTCCTATACATATTCCTAGTATGATTGACCCTTTAATCGAAAAGCGTGGTTATATTCCGGTTTATCTTCCACCTTATTCGCCAGAACTTAACCCTATTGAAAACTTTTGGTCTACTGTTAAGTCCAAAGTTAAACGCCATTCGCTTAAGGACACAGAAACCCTGACTAGTAGAATAGTCGAGGCTTGTGAAGAAGTTTCCCTTCAGCATCTTCAAAACTACATTCAACATTCTGTGAACAAATTTGATAAACGTTTAAATAAAGAACCAATTTGATTGCTGTTTGTTTATCACTAAGTAGAGCCTGTCTGTAAAATGTTTTAAGGGGTGACCAATTGGAGTTCAAAAAAGTGACCAATTGGTTTTCGGAAAATGACCAATTGACATTCAGAAAAGTGGCCAATTGGCATTCAGAAAAGTGACCAATTGGTTTCGGTAAGGTGACCAATTGACGCTGGAAGCACTGTATATGAACAACAGAACATAAGAATACTCAATAGACAGGTAAAGATTCCAGGATCCATCTTACACCGTATTAGCACCAACATAAACATAGATATATCTTACAATTGGATCCAAAAATAGAACAAGAGTATCTTGGTATAAAATCATTGCAGAGTAGTAGCAGTGATAACAATAGCAATAGCAAAGACATTAAGAGTAGGATTGATTACAGAGTAGAGAGAAGTGCGCGATAAAGATGATTGTAAATAAGCAGAATAGGAATCATAAAAACTTTAGCCATTTGACTGATAATAGGGTTAAGTGATGAGAAAAAAAAGCTAAGATGGAAACCAATCCAGTGATTGTCTTTTAAAGTTATAGTTTAAGCCATAAAGTCTCATTGAAGCTTGTTAAACACGCACAAGTACTTGAAATAGAAATACTCCTGTTCGTAAACAGGTTGTTGTCGATATTATGTGAACTTTGATAGGGTGGTTCAAGACCGAGTGTGATTGGGCAGCCTGCATCCGACTGGCTCATTAAAAAGAAGAGGGTAAAGCAATAATTTATTCATATGTAATAACAAACAGTCAATTGTTTTTTTTTTTTAACCGGATGGTTTTTGTTGTGTGGTATCATAAACGCGAATGATCTTGTTTTGATCACTGTCGTTTTGTGAAAAGGCATATCCTCTATTTCTTTTAAGTCGTTGAATTCTTCGAACCTTATTCACGGCCTGTCTAAATCTATCCATACGTGGTCTATAATCTGGTAAATTGTATTTTTGGATTTCTTGAACAAAATGATAAGGAAGAGGGCGATACATTCTTTTGGCACTATATAAGGCGTGTGAGAAATGCTAGTATGAGCTTATGTATACTTTACTATTTCCAAACGAAATCACGTAAATTGCAGACAAGAGGTACCAGAATAACAAAAAGCCAAAAGTTGACATTTCCCCAAAGCAAAGGTACAATACCATAATATTCTGGGAAAACATCTACAGAAATAGCAGAACCTACATAAGATACCAAGGGCAAGTAAAGGAACCAAATGAACATGGAGCCTGGAATAGCAATGAATGTGTATTTAGTCCAGACACTAAGCAAACAAAAAAATTAGTATTTCTTTTTTTATCATATCGTCCAACTTACTCCGTAATAAGCGCACATTTCCACAAAATACAGCCCAATACTGCTGTAAATACTGCTGTTCCAACCCACCATTGACCACCAGCCCAGGCATTTCGAAAGACACCATCCGTACTTAAAGCGCCCACACCGAGAAAGAATAAGACGAGTGAGTGAAATACGGCGTTCATGAACCATCCCCAAAACTTCTTTTGGTTAAAAAACTCGTTGCTTTGTCCGAGCATATACATTTGAGGGTATTTGTCAAGCATTCTGGCGGATACGAACTGATCAAAGATACCAATACTTAAAGGGGGTAAGAAAGTAAATATAACATTAAAACAAGACATAGTCCATGATTCATACAAGGTGGATCCAGAAAACCCGTTATAAAACGCATACTAAAGACGCCATGTTAGTGAAAGGACTACTGCTGTTTGTATTTTTTTTTACCCAAAATTGTGTAAGATACATTGCTACATTTTTGTAGAAATAGAAGAAGATCATCTTACTTAGTCTCTGATAAGCCCAAGCACCATGAACAAGCAGTAGCTTTTTCAGATATTTAAATTGAGAAATAGCAAAATCAGCACTACGAGCAGCCTGTAGACCTTCTACACCACTGATACCCACACCTACATGGGCTGCTTGAATCATCGAAACATCATTGGCTCCATCGCCAATGGCCAACAGGATAGACTTGTCATATTTTTTTACTAATTTTACAACGAGCGCTTTTTGAAGAGGAGAAACACGGCAGCAGATGACAGCTTTACATAATACGGCCAAATCGAACAAAATTTTCTCCATATCTTTTTCTAGTGCAAATGATAACGCTTTTCCATCAATAACAAACGCTAAAGGCTTGATAAGGCGAAGAGTTTAATAACAATTACAACAAAAAAGGGGTAGTATGTTTTCCCTTACCTCAAGTTCTTCGTTGCGTTGTATGGCACTAGTGATATCCTTGAGTTTTGCCTCCAAAAAGCTCTTTGTTTCCCAATGACTTTCTTGGTTACAAACGATCAAACTCATGTCTTCATTCAACAATTTACACGAGTAACCAATATTGATAGCCGTCTCTTGTCTGTCACCTGTCAAAACCCACACGCGAATACCAGCCTCTTGCAATGTATGAATTGTATCGGGTACACCATCTTGTAATTTATCTTCAATAGCCGTGGCCCCCAACAAGAAAAGATTCTGCTCAATCATCTCTGCCGCCTTATCCAGTTCATCTGCACGGTTGACGAGTGTTGTAGCCGCCTTTTCATAAATTTGAGACCATCTGGTGTATTCTTCTTCTGGAATCTCTCGCATAGCGATACAGAGTGTTCGAAGACCCTCTGAAGCGAAATCTTCAAGATGAAGTAGAGTGTTTTCTACAAATGGATTGTTTTCTGCCAGTCTTTCAAGAATCACTGTATCTGCGCCTTTACAATACAACTTGATGCTTCCGTCGGGTCCTCGGATGATGGCAGACATTCGTTTACGTGTAGAGTTGAATTCACAAACATTCAATACTTGATATTCAAAATCTTGATCTCTTTGCTTGCATGCAATTGAGTTTGGTTTACGTGTCTATTGTAGAACAAAATGTTATATACACCCGTGTTTTTTTTTTTTTTTTTTTTTGGAGTTTTTTTTGTTTTCTTTCTCCCTTTTTTTTTAATATCTTAATTACATCTTACGTGAAATATGTAGTTCAAGGTACTTGCGCCTTTTACAAGAGCACCTTCATCAGGAGAAGAGGCTTGATAAGTGATATTATCCGAACCTTCTTGGGTTTCAGGAATAACTGTATGACAAGTTGCTAATAAAGTTAAAAATTCATTGATTACATTTGAAGTCGGGTGGGATTTGAGATTATCCTGTAACTGTACAAATGTATATTGCAATGTAGGATCTGTCACGCCATCTCTTGCTTGTTTGTCTGCTTCGACCTTCTCAGCATAGGACAAGCCGCCAATAGAACATTCTCTGAATTGCATCTCATTACAGGTCAGTGTACCTGTCTTGTCTGAAAAAACAAACTTGACTTGTCCTAATTCTTCAATCAAACTACTACTACGGGCCACAGCTGATGTATCAGTTACATCATAATACATATCCAAATCGGATTGAATCAAGAAGGATAAAACAAATTTCACGATTTCCATGGTTACCATTAAACTTGTATAGAGAAACAGTTAGTTTTTTTTTTTTTTTTTTTTTTTTTTTTTTTTTTTTTTTTTTTTTTTTTTTTTTTTTTTTTAGTGTATTCTTGTAAACAAACCTGATTGGAATGAAACTATTAAAAAGAATCAGAAAGGTAAGAATGTCATAACCAAATTCTTGAGCTCTTGTAAAGTTCAAAGTTTGTTTCAAATAGCCTTCGGTATATGCGCCTTTTTGGATCTGGAAGGGAGGGTTAAGAAGTTAGTTTTTTTTTCCTTTTGTGGTAAGCATTTTTATGAATAAATTTACAGAAAAAACTAAACCACCGACAGCACACGCAACACTCATTATAACTAAAATGGAAAACAAATACAAGATATTGCGATTGGTGATACGTGTAACATTTGACACTTTTGAGGGTTTTTTGCTAATTAGAAAATGAAATTAGAAAGAACTAATTAAGCAGAATGTATTTACCTTGAGTTTAACATCAGCTTTGTTTCATGTCCTGTAAATACCACAATACCATAAATCCATAGTGTATTACGAAGCTGGGCCCCTCTTAACAGCATTTGTGAAGGATCCAATGGATGATCTTTTGTTTTTCCCATATCAGTTGTTGATTTAGTCAAGACACCATCATAATTATAGAGGCGGTTATTGGGTTGTTCACTTTTAATTGTTCCTTGAAACTGTGCCATATCTACAGGATTCAATATGGTAGATGTTTCTGGTAACGCTTGTTTGATCTTCAAATTCACTTCACTATAATAATTCTTTTAACAAAGAATCTTTTTTTACGCGTAATTTTACCCATCCAAATTACTGGTTTCAATATAACAAAGCCCTTCAGGTTCGGAGCTACTAACCAATATCAAATCAGCTGGAAAGTTCTCTCCACTCTCAACACGTAGCACATCTCCAACTTTGATGTCTCTCCAAGCTTTCTCTTCAAACTGTGAACCGACCAAGACTTTAGCTTTTTTGGCATTTAATTCTGCATCAGATCTGTGTACACCCTGTTACAAGTTTTTTTTTTTTTTTTTTTTGATTAATGAGTAACACAACAACTACAATATTTCCTGATTTACCCAATCTTCCACTAGTTCCTTAATAGCAGTAATCAATAATACGATAACCAAAGGAGCGAGTGTTGTGTACTTTGAAGTAGGAGAAATTCCAGGAATTTGCTAAGATTATTATTTATAAATGAAAATCCCTAATTCTGTGTGTAAAACAAACAAACTTACTTGAATACCAGAGATGAATAAAAAAAAGAGATTAGCATATTTAGAAAACTCCTCATACAAGAATTTAGGTAAAAAGGTAAGAGCAGTGTATTTTGCGGTAAAGACACGATTGTGCAAGAATTTTTGTTGATCGTTCAAATCTGGATTATTCACATAAATAATTCGTTCTCCTACAAGTTCTTTCACGTTTGTTCTGCCTATTAATTGATTAAAGATGTCCTTGATGTCAATTCTCGGCTTTCGTTGCTTTTGGGGTGGAGGATGAGATGTAGGTCGATGCATTTGAATCTCATTCTTTGGATTCATTGTATTCATTCGATCATATCTTCCGGCTATGGGTCCTCGGTTGTTTAATAACTGTAAATCATCACCGTCTTCGTGAGGATTGGCAAATTCGTCATAAAAGGAACCTAAATAAAATAAATATATATTTCGTACCTTTTTTTTTCACTTTAACTCGTTACCTTCATCCATGGCAAAAGAAGAATCGCCTCTTTTCAAATGAGCTTTTTGTTGTATAGGAGTTGGTAATTCTTGATGTAATGTAGAAGAAGATGTACTTTTAGAAAAAGATTGGGCCGAATAGTTGTTTTGTGAATCTATCAGATCTTGATTTTGAACAGACCCAAACTCTGATGAGTCTTCAAAAGGGTTATGTTCTATTTTTTTATCGTATGACGCCACTTTATTGAAAGTTTCAAATGTGTAAACAAGTGGAAAAAAAAAAGGTATTAGAGAGGGGGAAAAGGAGAGAGAAAGAGAGAGAGAGAGAGAGAGAGAGAGAGAAATAAGCTTTTGATTCCCCCTTGTTTTCCCTTTATTTCGCTGTCCAATCCAATTCTGTTCTCCCTTTTAAAAAGATATTTTATTACACAAAACAACTCTTTTGGGACAATGTACATCTTATTCGGAAATTGATTGCACACATTTAAAAAAGAATTGCACAGACGAAATTTTTACTCTGCACAGTAAAAAAAAAAACGATTGCACAAATGAAGACTTTTTTTTTTTTTTCAAAAAAATAACTTTCTCAATTTTATCAAGGTGATTTTGGGAATGCCTTTGACTAAAACAGAAATGAACTAGTTGAAATGGAAGTTGACAATGTGCAATTCCCTTTAAAAATTGTTACCGATTACGATTCATATTTGGTCTAAAGCCCCCTGACAGAGAAGTAAAGATGAAAGACATCAAGACTGATGCTGTTGTAAATAACAGTATAAAAACAAGAAGTTTTACGAAGCACAGCAATGGCAAAAAGCATGATTTTTTTACCTTATTTATGAAAAAGACTACACCGTTTCTAAAGCAGCAGAGAAACTGAAAACACCTAGTCAAACTGCTTACGATTGGTATAAGAAAGACCAAGAAGCAATTACTGAGAAACAAAAAAACTAAGAATTTGAAGAAAAGCAAAAAAAAAAAAAAAAAAAAAAAAAAAAAAAAAAAAAAAAAAAAAAAAAAAAAAAAAAAAAAAAAAGTTCGTCGTTCCAAGATTTTGTGTGATAAACATAAAGAGTTCCTCTTGGGAAAGTATGGTGAAGACCCTAGATGAAACATTGGAGAATCTTATTTCATATTTCGCTGGTCTAAAAGTTGCAAAAACCGCCGTTTATGAGTTTATGACCAAAGACTGCGCTTTGACCATGAAAAGGCACACTTTGAACCTAAAGAAAGAAATTCAAAAAAGTATTATGCAAGGTACAGCTGGACGAGTAACTTTATTAATACAGATATGGACTACCTTAGCAACTGTATCCTTGTTGATGAATCCGCCTTCCGTATCAACTTGAGCCACACTACGGCATGGTTTCAAAGGAGAACTCGTGCTGTTGTTGTCCAACCCAAAACAGGGACTTAAACTGCAACAATTTTGGGTGCAATCTCTTTACAAGGTGTTATCAATATCAAAATAAAAGTTCCTTATACAGAGGTTTCAAAGAAAAGAAAAACTGCAGGTGAACCTAAAGCAAAGAAAACTGTTGGAACTGTTACAGGACATTACTTCAATTTTGTTTCTACCACATTAGACGTGTTAGACCGACACGAACAATTTAAGAGAAATTACATTATTATGGATAATGCGCCTATACACAGCTCGGAACTAATTAGAAGATGGATTGAAAGCTGTAGATATGGATGCGCATATTCTTCCCGAGCTTAATCCTATTGAGCAGTTTTGGTCTGTCATCAAGAGTAAAATTAAAAGGGAAAGACTTTTGAAAGAGGAAGCTTCAATTTCAAGAATAACTGTCGTCTGTAATAATGTTTATTTTGAGGATTCAAAACTTCAAGTTTGTTTAAATAAAGAGACCTTGTAAGAGATTGCACAATTGTGCAAAAAATTCGAGCAATCATTTCTCTTTTTTTTTTTTTTTTTGCGCGAAAGGAGGGCAATCTGGAAATTTTATTTGTGCAGAGTAAAAATTTCGTCTGTGTAATTCTCTTTTTCTTAAAAAAAAAAAATTAGAACTGCTCAACATGTTTGACAGCAGCTATCATCTTTGGGATTTCTATAGCAAAATTAACGAGTAATCTTACAGTTGTTGGTATTGTGATTGTTACGGGTTGAATCCTGAATATTGCTTCTTTATAAACTCTTAACTCTTCAAAAAAATTGTATTTTCTATTTTTAAAATAGCACTATTTTTTGTTTGTAGGGGAGGTGAACTCCGGTTTTATTTAAAGTCCTTAGAACAAAATAGCACCATTAGAATAAATGGCCCAAACAAAAGAAATGCCTTACTGTAAAATCGTATACAGAAATTTTATTTTCTCTACTTTCGGAGAGTATTGATTTATGACATCGATCATCTTACTATACAATTTTCTCAAATCACGTCGCTCTTTTATTATAGTATTGTTGTCGTTCGCACCACTGAAAAAATCTACAAAATCAGATGAGATCTTACGATCAGTGACCTTAAAAAGAACTATGTCCCATTTTGTTTTGTGAGTTGCATAAAACTCCCTCTCCAGCCAACTCAATTCAATAATATCGTTGATAAAAAGAAGCAGTCGCTTTGTGATAATTATGCTTGTGTTTACTGCTGCTGTCCTTTCAAGCGCTTTCGATTTAAGAGGGTTATTAGGTGATTCAATCAGATCGAGGCTATATATTATGTTAGTAAGTAATAAGACGATATGAAATAGTGTATCAACAGACTTCTTACAGATATTGTATTAAATTCTCGACGATCCCGGTATCATATTCTGCTATTGTGTCATAATTACACTGATATCCATGCTTGTATAAGGTGTTTCGCAGAGTTCTGCAGGAGTAATTTTTAAATGATTTAATGACATAAATCAATTCATTTGTATTTTTTGATAGTTCTACTTCTTCGATTTTAGGTGAAGAAATAATATTCGCGTACTCTTCTTCTGTAATGCACTTTAAAAAATTTGTAGTATAAATTTTTGTTTATAGAGGGTTTTGAGGTTTTGCAGCTGAGAAGGTGATAGCGTATTGGCTTAAGTAAGAGTTGTAATTGATTTATAAAGTGTAAATTTGGTTCTTGTAAGAGTGACTACCAGATCTTATTGAGTAGATCAGACTTGATTTGAGTAGAAGTAAAAAATAAAAGAAATATAGAAGAGTAAAATAAAGAAAGGGGGATTTATAATGAAGATATCTTGACTTCAAGGGACTTGATTATTTGTTTCAAAGTAGAATCGAAATTTGTCTTAAAAAAATAAATAAATGCTGAGGATTTGTTTGAATAAAATAAAATTGAATAAAGAAAAATGTAAGTAAAGTAAGTTTAGGTAAAGAAAATTAAAAACAAAGGTTCTTTTTATAGTTTTCAACTTCTTTTGTGTTTCTTGCATTTTTTTTTTTTTTTTTTTTTTTTTTTTTTTTTTGGTATTTGTTGGGCATCTGTCCATTTCTTTAAGCCGTGTACAGTTTTTTATCTTAAAAATAGACGATTGAAAGAATTGAACTGGACGGTTTACATTCAAAGTTTGGAAAATCGCTAAATTTTTTTTAGACATGCGACAAAGACTACTGTAGACGATCCTACATCATCTTGTACATACAAGTTAAAAGTTAAAAGACGCTCGCCAATTCAGAGAAACATTATTATAAAGTGATTTTTCCTGAGGTACTTTTTCATGTATCAACAGGTACAATTGAGCGGAGGGGGCATAGATATCAAAGATACAGAATATAAAACCGAGGAGTAAAAAAAATCAAATAG
>JNDS01003275.1:0-28639 GCA_000697035.1 Rhizopus stolonifer B9770
GCAAGAAGACTGAAGTGGGCCAAAGATCGGGTTAATTGGACACATGAGCAATGGTCGCAAGTGGTATGGTCGGATGAGTCGAGGTTCACGGTTGAGAACTGCGATGGTGGCCATAGAGTAATAAGACAGAAGGGCCAAAGATATGAAGATCGTTTCGTGCAAGAAACTTCGAAATTTGGAAAGGGTTCAGTAATGATATGGAGCTGCTTTCACGCTGGGGGTTTTGGCCCCCTTGCCATAATCGAGGGCACAATGAATGATGAATGTTACATCAATATTTTGGCAAATGAATTTCATCCTTGGTTCGTTAAACTTCACAAGGACACTGGTAAAGAGTTTATACTTCAAGAAGATGGTGCTCCTTGCCATAAGAGCAGCTATGCCAAGTGGTGGAAGGAGTCCCATGTCATTCGCGGTTTTGAGTACTGGCCTGCCCAAAGCCCGGATCTAAACCCAATCGAGCATGTTTGGTGGGACTTAGAGAAGAGGTTAGCTTCCAAGAGGGACCAGGTTAAAGATACTGCTCAGTTGAAAGCCTTGATTCAGCAAGAGTGGCCACAAATCAGCCTTGGTCTTGCAGAAGTGTTAGTCGGAAGTATGAGAGATCGATGCCAGGCCGTAATTGAAGCCAAAGGTGGACATACTAAGTACTAACTTCGTATTTTTTTAAGAATTTGTGCAATAAATATCTTTTTTCTTTCTGTGTCTAGTTTTCGACTTAATCCATAAAGTGTTGGGTAAGCAATGCATGTTTGAAAATCAGGTATATAATCTGACTTTATTTTTTTTTAATATTTTTCGAAATATTATTCGGTGTGACTGTACTCTTTCCTTTTTTCTTTTATGACTCTTATACCTATTACGCCTATAAAACTTGATCCTTCTGAACTCTTGTTTATCAATCAGCTGTATGATATTTCATTATCTTGTTCAAAAGAAGATTTGGGTGTGGGTGTATTAAAAATCATGCTTCACTCAGAAAAGAAATTACTGGTCCTCTTATTCAATGATCAACAAAAGATAATACTGGCTTCTAATTCCAAGGCTTGGTTAGAAGAGAATGAAATCTTAATACCTCAAATACAGGGTGGTCTATGGAAACTCCAATGCAGGTAATAATTTTATGAATAAAAAAAGAAGAGAAGGGATAATACAAAACAAAAACAGCAATCAAAAACAATTGGCAGAAATACAAGATATATTCACCCTTTATATCAAATACGAAAATCGACATCATCTCAAAAACACACTAGCCATAATGGATCCAAACGGCCAAGTCACACAAGTAGCTGATAATGTCACTATTGACCTAGACTATGAGGATTTCATTGAAAGTCAAGAAAAGGTACCTGTCTATGTGCATTCGACAGATCATGTCAGGTTTGTTTCTGGAGATACTCTCAAGACCGGTTCTGATTGGATGGCAAGTGCACTTGTTTTTACAGGCCAAACATTAGCTCAAGGTATCTCTAGGTAAAGCACCCAATAAAACAAGCAACTGAAATTAGACACACAGTGGCAGTCGTATGATTCAAGAAAAAATAGCACCTAGCCCAACTCCTTTTCATCTAAGTGAACAAGACAAACAGATCCTGGACATTGTTCATCGTACGACGCATAACCTAAGCGATGCCACCACACAAGCACTCCAAAATTTTTTCAAAGGATTTCAAATACCTCAACCTACCACTCATCTGGGCTGGTCCACATTTTGGGCCACGGCTACTTTATTGGATGGACTGAGAACAGCCACAGGTATAGTCTTGGCATCCTCACGTCAGGGTATTACTCAACTCGTTCAGAAAAAATATGGTTCTGATGCCGGGTATCTGGCAGAAAAGACGATGGGTTCAGTCTCACATGTAGCTCATTTGGTTTATTTTGATGCCAAGGGTATCTCTCGTACAGTCATTCTTGGTGGAAAGCAAGACATGTTTGAAAAACGGGAGACAATCTTTGATGATCAAGAAGCTTTGTTTGAACAGCATGCAGTGTTTGAAGTAAGAAAATAAAACAATTAGGGAATCGTATCCCTGCAAATAACAACATATAAAATGACTTGATTGTAATAATAAAAAAAAAAGCTCATTTTAGTGTTTGCAGTCAATAAAAAGTGATATTTTTTTTTAAATTTTTATTGTCTTAAACTTGAACAAATTCCATTGGTTTATTTTGATCTGACTGAACCTGCAGTTCTTCAATCCAATTCAGAATCAAAGCCAGTCGATCCTTCAAACACTCTATTTCTAAAAGACTGACTCGTTCAGCATTTCCCACAGGCAACACAATAGCTGCCCACCAACAGAGATTGACTGGATCTTTTGGTAAAGGGCCATGCAAGTCTTGTACCGAGTTGAGCCAGACAGGCCCCAAGAGACCGGCTGCAGCGTTACAAAACGAGGTTGAGGGTGCACATTGAGCCAAGCCCTGAATAAAATCATGAATACGATCCGCCACTCGATTGTCTGTACCATCTTCTTCTACTATCAATCTCAGACCTTCCTCTGTCATTGTGAATCGTTGGACACCCAAGACTTCGATCCATTGTGATTCGCAGTTTGTGATTTTTACCAGAGTGCCTGTGGTCGAAGGCGAGCAAAGAACAGGTAAATAAAGCGATTGTGTGGATGGGTCAGTGATCAATGTTTGTGCAAGATTCTGAGGGGTTGGAAGACGAAGGCGTTGGGTGGGTAAGATGCAAAAGTCTAAAAGTAAGGTGGGTATTTGGGTTGTCTGGCTCAACAAAGGTTCATGCTCGATGGGAGTCAACAGACTCTGGAGAAGGTGATTATCTGGTTGGTTTTGGATAAAGTTGTAGCTAGGTAATCGCATCTGACAAACTAGACAGCTGCTGTTCTGGATTTTACGTTCGAGTAAGCAGAGTCGACAGAAGGTATGACCACAGTGATTAGTGACTGGTTGATCCAAGGTATGGTCTCCGGCTGAGCAGATCAGGGTATGTGTGTTTTGCAAAAGTTGGGTAATCAATTGGTCTTGATGTAAACTAGGACCAAACAGGTGTCTTTCTTGTTCACATTCAGTCACTGGGCAGACAAAGCTGTCATCGGTTGTGATTGGTAGGCATTCTTGACAGAGTGTGTATCCACACGATAAAGTGATGGGGTTACTAAGAACGTTTTGACAAGCTGAGCAGACAAGAGAAGTGTTCATGATAAATAAAGAAAAAAATCAAAAATTCTTTCTTTATTTATAGTCTAATATAAGTGCCTTTTTTTATAAATCTTCATGATCTGCACTAATTTCGATTTTGAAAGGTAGTTGCTTTCAATCACCGATCTGACGAGTAAAAACAGATGGAAAAGTCAAGTTAAGGAGATAAAATTTACTTAATCTGTAAATATCATAATATGTATGAACATAAAAACATCCCATCTTTGCTATTGTCTTGTTGATTCATCACATATTTCTTCTTTCCTCTCTTTCGCTTCTCTTTTTTTTTTATGATCGTATTTCATACTATGGGATTGTATGTAGATTGAATCTCTTAACAGTTTAGTTTTGATATATCTATGCTGTTAAAAATGAATACGGAAGCCATTACTTGAATAATCTCTGTGTAACAGCGAATACTTTTTTTTATTTATTTATGAGTTTAAGAAGTCGTCTATTGTACAAAAAAAAAGATGGAAAGAAGGAGTCTATGTTGTGATATGAACGATTACCAGTCGATTTTAGAAGGATCTTCTTCATCCGAGTCGTCTTCACTTGAAGAGTCATTTGCAATAACCACTGCCCTTCTCGCAAGTGGTTGACCAGCCAGATTCGTGGTAAAGTAAGTTAATAATGAAGGGAAATCAGCTTCTGGCGTGTTTATGATTGTGTTTTGTGTCTCATTAACATGTTCTATCTCTTCCTTTGTATCCAATTCCATAGGCGCTTGAATTGGCTGTTCAGGTTCAATACGAAGAGCCATAATAGAGTCCATAAACGTTTCAAAGAGACTTTCGACCTGAGGAAGCACGTGGCTGGGTGCAGATAATGTGCCTTCTTCTCTTTTCGTCTTTTCCTTACGAATTGATGTCATTGCTTCTTCACGCATCTGTTGAGCTGTCTTGAGTCGAATTCGTCTTTGTTCTTCTGTCTCACGTTCCTCGCGACGCATACCGTACATTTCGTTCAACATCTGTCGTTCTTCCACTACTTCTTTTTCAATTACCGTTTCAAACAGTTGAGAATTTCCGAGAGAGTAAATAGACATCTCATGCTTTTCATTGAGTGCAACCAAGCTGGAGGATCCAAAGCTTTCGTCTTTTTCATTAGGAAGCCATGAGATGGCCAATGAGGTGTGTTTACAATGCTTGAGTGCCACTGGAATATTTGATTCGGGCTTAAAGACAATCAGACGACATTCGCCTCCCTTGTTACGCACCACCGCAAATTGATTGGAGCGTGCGTCAACAGCGAGATCTCTAACCTTGATCTTCAGACCCCACCAGATTTTACACGTCAACAGGTTCCAAATGACTAAACCAGAATGAGTGACAGCTATCATGAACGGACAGTTCTCACCCAAGAAGCTCAGACGGGTGATGGCCTCTGTAGGTTGGGCCAAAACAGCCTGAATTGAATTTAAATAAGGATCCCAAAGGGTAATGGTTTCACCAAAGGCCACAGCCAAGACACTTCCATCAGCAGAAAAGGCAGCCGTGTTTGCTTCACTGTCACGGTAGACACCTACCGAACGACAAATCCATTCACTACGCATGCTCCAGACTTTGAATGTCTTGTCTTCAGAAGTGGTGATAGCCATCGGTTCATTGCATTTGGGATTGAACACCAAGGAAGTGATAGGCTTTGTATGAGGGTAATCCACGCGGGTATGCAACTTGTAATCTTGTGTATCCGGATCCCAACGCCAGAACTTGAGAAACAATTCAGCCGACGTAATATGATCATCGCGTCTGTCGACCGTTGCCATCCATTCACCGTTTGGCAAAAAGGCTACATGTGTCACTTGAGTATGGATAATTTCCTTTTCGTCTGTACGCACCACACGGTTGAGTGGCACAACTTCGAGATCCATCACGTGGCTGTCTGTCTTTGCATTGTAGAATTGTAAACTTCCCGTAACACCGTTCATGACAAGATGGTGGTTGCGAGGTTCGGTCAACATGCCTGTAAGGAGAGGTGCGCTGTGCTGCAGACCCTGAATGACTTGTTCAATTGTCTGAGTGATGCCGTTGACTAAGCGAATCGAATTATCGTCCAGACCAACACAGTAAAATCGGTTGTTGGGCGAGATCGTGATACAGTCAATGCTTCCACCAAGACGAGGCAAGAATTGCTTGTGGCCGGTCTCGAGTTGCCAGATCACTAACACGGCTTCTTCACCACCCGACATCAGATAGACACCGTCGGCCATAAAACAAAGACAGCGCACGGGCAAATGGTGCCAGTGAAGGACAGACCGAATATGTTCGGAGCTGTGAAGGGAGCTGTAGTTGGCCAGTGTAGTCACTCGACCAGATCGATCACCAATAGCCAAAATGGGTCTGTCAGGATGGAATCGAAGGACAGTCAAAAGTTCGGTAAACTGATGTTGATTAATCTGATTTGCACTAATCTCTTTGTCTGAATTCACTTTCCAGGTGTAGGCCGTGTAGCGACCAGCAAAAGCAAGCCATTGTCCGTCTCTGGTAAGATCCAATGAACTACAGTCGTTAAGTGAATAGATTGAACGCATTAAGGGCTCTTCTCCAAATTGATAAGAATACACAGTCGAATTGGTTTTCTCTACAAAAAAAGATTAGCACTGTTCTTTTCTATTCATTTTACCTTCGGGAGTTTTGACAACAATATAAGCATCATTGGGTGTTACTTGTGACATGACCATGAATTGAATGGGCGATCGAACATTGTATGTCTTTAATAAAATGTTATCATTGTAGTCCCATAACTTGATCGTTCCATCCAAACTGGCTGTATAAAGCTGAAGTGGGTTTTTGGGATTCAACATAACACAAGTAATCTCGGCACTGTGTCCTGTTGTGGGTGTTTGAGAAAGAACCTTGACGACCGCTCCTGTAGCCATGCTATACACCTTCACACTGGAACCAACACTGCTGAAAAAGTATCTAAAAAATAATCAGCATATGTTATTTTCATGGACTGATTACTTTGAATCTTTGGTAAATTCAACAGGGTATCGTGAAATGTTACCACCCACACTTTTTGACAGCACAATCTTGTTGGGTGCCTCGTGAAGTCTTCCCTCTTTTTCAGTTAATGTCATGATCTATAAATCTTATACAAATGGTTGTTGATAAAAATAAAAGAATAGAAAAAAAGAGAGATTGTATACAACAGATCTCGTAAATAATTTTTTTAAGAAAAAGTGGTTGGTTTTGATTTCTTTTGCTCTTGCTTCACTCGGAGTCAAAATTTTTTATAAACTTTTGTGACTGAGAGCCGTCACAATCTCTTTCTTTCTCATAATGTCTCTTGTTCATTACAGCAGTGATTCGGAAGAAGAAGAACAATTACCACAAAAGAGAAGCTTATCTTCCTTGTTACCAGAACCCAAAAAAGTAGTTTATGTGGATCTTCCTAAAATAGAGAAAGAAGAAGACGAAGAGGAACAGAGAATAAAGCGACCCAAGACTTCTTTGGGTCTCAGCTTGGCTGATTTATTGCCTGCACCTAAAAATACTAATCCATTTCAATCCAAAGAATCACCAGCAGCTTCACTAGCAAAGAAAATAAAAGAGAAAAAGGAAGTCGAAATACAAAAAGAGAAAGTAGTAGAAGGAGCTACAGCAGAAGAAGAAGAAGAAGGAGAAGAAGAAAAGGTAGAAGAGGAATTACCGAAAACACATATGGGTTCCTTCTTTCGCATTGGTAAAGAATTAAAAGAAGAACCAGTTGCTCTTCCAAGCAAACCGAAATTTATTCAGCCCACAACCACTGGATTGGTTCATACGGTGGAGAAACCCAAAGAAATAGTGGCACCTACAATCGATTACGACTATGACCCCAACGCAATGTATTCGACCGATCCTTCTGCTTATCAGTATTATCAACAATCACAAGAGTACCCACAAACTGAAAATAATGAACTGGACGACGTAAGAGAAATTGTTGGAGACATGTTGTTTATCTTTTTTTTTTGAATGTTTTAGCTGCAACATATTGTAGGTCATCGTATGAGAGGAGAGCACAATATTCAGATAACGACAGTCAATCAATCCGACATGCTACCCACAGCAGAAGAGCGCGCCACACAACTTTTGACACAAGAACCTGTATTTGATGAAGGACCTGGAGTAAGATTTATTATCAATTTTCGTTATCTCACATCTTTTGTATCTATAGCTTTCTGCCAGTAAATTACAATTGAAGAACAACAATATTATGGCTTTAGCAGCCCATGCAGTCAACAATAAGGCAAAATTAGACAACATGTTTGCAGAACAAAAGAAGACAAGACGTGATGCTGCCAAGAAATACGGTAAATATATTTTTATGTATTTTACACTATTTTTTTTAATCTTATGCGTGAAAAATATAGGTTTCTAAATTCAATAAAATGGTGATGCCCAATATTTCTGTCCCCAGACTTTCTCCTCCATTATGATTATAAACAATTCGTGAAATATTTAGCTAGGCTTGTCTAGACAATACATTGTATTTTGTGGTTGATAGAAATGCTTCAAACTGCTCTAACAGTAGTTGAGGAAGATGATGATAAAGAAAAAACGTTGTTGAAATTTGAGAAGCAAAAAGTGGAATATGGTTACACAAAATTCAAATAATGCCATTGAGTACGTGTTGGACATAAGATGTTTGAGAAATTCGTTGGTGTAGACTTTTGAATGTGTAATTAGAATAAGAAAAGCAGAAAAAAAAGATTTTATTATTACTGATTATGAATTAATATTGGTTCTGTTCCTTTTTTCTTTGGATGGCATTTATATAAAAAAAAAAAAAAAAAAAAAACAGCGTACCTGAGAGATGGGAGTTAGGCTTTTTTTTCTTTTATTTTTACAAGTTTGCCAAAAGCTCTTTTTTGATTCGGCGTCTCTTTCATCAGTACCAAGTGCAAGCATACAGCCGATAGGATACTCATCATTGCTAGAAGCTGTGCTCAACTTCAATTTCTTCTGCACACGTTCATCTCGTGAGCAATTCCTTGCCTTCAATAATGACTACATTAACTGTTAATTTATAACAATCTTAATGTTCTTGCCTTGGCAGATGTTTGCTCATTGCCACTATATTTGAATCTATCAGAAACTTCATAGATTTTTTTTTCAAAGAAGCTTTTCCGGATTTTGACTATAACGCAGGTAAAGCTTCTTATGTAACGCAGAATCGCTGGACTTCAAAGTAGCCACAGATTTCATTAGCAAGAAGATAGTTTTGATTAAATTAAAAGAAGTAAAAACAAGGATATTTCTTTGTTTTCAGCAACAAAAAGACACAAGGCATTAACTTGTATATGAGAGGCTCTTTAATGAGTGACCAATATGTGATATTATTCATATACTGATTCTCTTTTCCCACTTCCTTTGCTAGGATGACAGATGGTACGACTAAACAGCCAATCAAAAAGTCAAAAATTGAAGGGTTTTATAAATGAGTCCCCCCCCCATTGTTTTCGCTTGGAGCAAATTGTTATACAGAGTATATGCAGCATGTTTCCGGAAAGAGTGTATACCGTTTGATAAAAGACAATTCCACTGCGACAACATACTGTGGCAAGAAGTTACACGAACACTGGTGATTGTTTAGAAAGTTACCCTAAGAATTGTTTATTTAAGGTCCATACTGCTGATTGAAGTTTTCAGTCTTTAGATTTTCATGAAGACCAAGATCCATTTGATTTTGCACGCAGTCTTCTTTTTAAAGTGTCATTAGCTTATTCAGCAAAGGTGAAAAATACAATCTGCGACTGAACAGTCCTGAGCTTTTCTGTGTGACATTACCTTATACATATGAACCCCATATTTTCAGGTTTCTTTTCTCTTTCTTATTCATTTATTATCTTGTATAATGACTGATATTACTTGCTATGATCTCGAGTTGGAAGGTTTCGAACAAGAGCTTTCTTCTCCTAACACAGCAA
This sequence comes from Rhizopus stolonifer B9770, assembly GCA_000697035.1. NCBI lineage: Eukaryota > Fungi > Mucoromycota > Mucoromycetes > Mucorales > Rhizopodaceae > Rhizopus > Rhizopus stolonifer. The sequence continues at coordinate 9,086 of JNDS01003275.1, forward strand.
AGACAAGATATGCATTAAATTTCAAGGTAATTATCAATCTGCTGAATAGGACTCACCTTAATTTTTTTTAAAAAAAAAAGAAAATCCCTTACAACACTGAATGGGTCACTTTTTCGAACATTGAAGATATTCTCAAGCCTATAACGTAAAATTAATACATACAACAATAGACTGACGCGTTTTTTTCTCCTTAGTAAATCTGAATCAAGACCCACTGTTCCTATTATTGTTGACAAACGTAACGGAAAAGTGATTCAAGATTCTTGGGAAATTGCCAAATACCTCGAAGAGTCTTTCCCAGAAAACTCATTATTTAATGGAGAACAAGGTATTCATAAGTTTTTTCACAACTATGTTGAGGGACACATAATGGTACCTATCTTCAAGATGTGTATCCTTCAAATCTATGAACGTAGTGGTGATTATAAGGACAAGTTCCGTCAGACAAGAGAAGCCATGGTTGGTACAAGTTTGGAGGTAATTGCTGGCAAACCAGAAGACCATGTGGATGATTTGAAGAAGGCTTTTGCTCCTATTCATGATATACTCAAGAATTATTCATTTGTTTCCGGTAGCCAAGGTAAGCTAAACACACACAAATACACATTTGCTGAATATACTTTAATTAGCGGGATGGGCTGATATTGTACTTGCTTCTTGGTTTACCCTTCCTTCAAAGTACAGACCAGATATATTCGAATCTCATGTATTAAATATTATGGGTGATGATATATTTGCAAACTGGTGGAAGCGTACAGAGTTCTTTCGTCAACAACAATAAAAACCTTTTCTAAAAACTGTAATGTAACACAGAATTAAACGCAATAATGCATCATGAGGTTATCCCTATGAATGTCTCTAGATGTTTCTAAGACGAGGTGTGTGTTTTATCGAATTCCCTGAACTAGTGTATAAGAAAGAGCACTTAATTTGAAAATTTTTTCAAAAAAAAAAAAAAAAAAAAAAAAAGACTAAACTGAAATACATCATTGCTATGAGGACACTTTTTATTCAATAATTCTCTTTTGCAGCTTTAGCCAAGACCTCACCCGTCTTTTTGATAACACCCAAATGAGCAATACGGTCTCCAGACATGGCAACTGGGTTAGAACTTTTTCCGATGACAATACCAGTACAAGGAGCGAAATACTCCTCAATGATGTTCCCAAACATATTCTTGATTCTTGCAATGATCTCACCCTTTCTAATCAATGTGTTCACTCCCGGATAGACTTCTAGTATACCACCCGTCTTTGTATAAATCTTTTAAAAAAAAGTATTAGTTACAAAATGAGAGGACGATTTCAAGATTCTTTTTACCCAGAATCCTCTTGAGCATAAAATGGTATGTGAAGGACCCAACTCTTCATCCGAATCATCAATCTTGATATCATCCAAAATGTTGGATAATGAAAACATCTCAAAGTGATCCAATATACGCATAATTCCCATGTATGACCACTGAACAAATCTGTCTTGGAAAGTCTGGGGATTTCCTATTTCGACTGTGATCGCCTTAATGCCTCTTGCAGCAGCAGCGGATCTCAAGGTACCATCCTGCCCAGAGTTATGCAATATAACCTGTGGTTGCTGTAATCTGGCCATTGTAGCACCCATGGTATCATTCTTAAAAAGAGATTAGTGAATGAAACACAACAGCCATAATGCTTACCATGTCTGCTCTCACATAATAAGAGTTTACACGACCAAAACTTGCAGTGTGTAAATCAATCATATAATTGAATTGTGACATAATCTTATCCATCAAATGGTAGCAAAATACTTGAGAAGAATACCCGTCTTCCTTTCCAGGAAATTGTCTGTTCAAATCACGACCATCTGCAAACTCACGTTCAAATTTAAGGTATCCCCATACATTTACACATGGTACAGCGACCAAGGTGCCTTTGAGATGATTGACGTCGATTTGTGAAATAACCCTAAGCAACATCAGTCATTGTCTCTAATTTTTTTTTTTTTTTTTTTTTTTTTTTTTTTTTTTTTTTTTTTTTTTTTTTTTACTTGTGAATACAAGGAACACCATTCAATTCATTTCCGTGTACTGCTGCTGTCAAACCCACCACGGGACTATAAAAAGTATGTTAATCTGCTTATACTGGTTTAGACTTACCCATCCTCTTTACCACGACAGACAATCACTGGAAGCTTGACCCATTCGCCCAACCCCTGAGTCATGATTCTAATCCAAGCAGTTCGAACCGTACCCAAAGGAAACTCATCCACTTCCAATTTATCTCTTGTAACAGGTGGAGGGACATCTGTATCTTGGTGTGAAAGAGCAATGGAGGGAGGATGATAAACTATACTAGGATCAAACGAGATACCGGCGAGACTATCACGACGTCCCACACTATCTCTTCTCTGCGGTGATTCTTCTACATCGTCCGTGAGTGAAAGAATAGAGATCCGTCGATCATCATCATCTGACTTCACTTCTTCTTTATTTTTTTCCATTGAGACCAACAGACTCGGACGACGATTCAGTGGTCGACGTTGGCTTGGCACAATACCCTCATAATTTGTTGGGGGAGATAACTCGAATTCCTTTTTGAGTATTCCACCAAATGTTTTGCCTTCCTCAATTTGAATCACAACCACAGTAGATTCTAATAACAATTTAATTCTAACCTTCTTCATACTGTAATACGATCAAGACATATGCTTTTTTTTTTACCTATGCCACTTTGTCCTGATTGTCCTGCCTCATTGGTTGCATTCAACAAGATACTCGTAGGGGATGCATCCTCATCTCTTTCCATCATTAAGGTTTCACCGGCTTTCAAATCAAAACTCTGTCCGTGAGCGTGGTTTTCATCCAAAAGGATATTGACAAACCCATCCACTGCATAGACTAGAACAAAGGCACCAAACAGCATGTTCTTTCCAGAGTCTACGTCACCTTGAAGATCGGATTCATAAGAACCAATCTTTTCAATACGCGTCTGTACCTTGCCCGCATCTTGCTTGAGCATAAACTGAAGGGTTTGTATAGGTGGATTACTGACTTTACAACTCGTTTTCCTATACAAAACAAAATTTCATAATTGCCCTTTTAATTATTATCTTTACCATTCCCCTTGCCAAGTATAAGGAAATAAACTATGTACTTTGGTGGCAGAGTCACCGTGAGAAATTAAGAAAGAAGCCTTTTTATCTTCAGTGGGTAGAATGATGCTAGTACTATAGATATCTGTTGAATGCACCTTGTTGTTTATGTTTTTATTATGTATTATTATTTGTTTTACCACTTGTAACCCGGAAATAAGGAAAAATTGCAATCATTTTGTATCGTATTGACACTCAATCTCCAAAAGAATTCATCGTTTTTGAAATCTTTTTCAGGTGGGTAAATAGCTATTTCTTCTGTATCTCCTAACCCATTTTTCCATGTTTGTGATATATAGTCACGTCTTTTTAAAAATACTTAGTGTTGAGAAAAATGATTACAACTTACTTTGGTTTAAGACATTTAGCTTGGATGATACTAGGATCTGGAGATTCAGCCTGAAGAATTGGACCTTCTCTGGAGGTTGAGATAGGTGATTTACTCATTTATTAAAATAAAAATTATAAAAAAGGGAAGAAAATAAAAAATAGAAAAATAAAAAACGGGGAGAAATGTGAGCTGCATTAATCTATCTTTTCAGCACTACGTAATTAAGATCATATGGCCAATCATTGGGCTTTGGTCACAAACGTTTCGCCCAATCGGACCACATCAAACTCTTTTTCACTCAACCCTAATTCTTTGGAAGCTTTCTGTAATCTCTCGGGTGGATCATAAACAGATTCATCCGTCAGTACAAACGTACCCCAATGGATACCAATCTAGTTTGTTACTAAATGATTATCTCTTTCATTCACTTACAGATTGTTTACTCTTCACATCTTGATGTACTCTAACTGCATCTTCAGGGCAACAGTGAATAGGGGACATAAACCATCGTGGAGAATAGGCACCGATAGGAATCAACGCTAAATCAAACCCACCAAACTTCTCACCAATTTCTTTTGAACAAGTCAATATCATTAAATATATATATATATATATATATATATATATATACCTTTAAAAACAGGACAATGAGGTAGCGTGTCTAGAAACGTGGGGTCATATTGTTGATCGGGTGTACTATCTTGTGGAATAGCCCTGTAGCCTGTATCACTGTAATGTTGTTTATTTACATGCTGACCATAGTGCGTATATCTTTTTTTTTACCCTCCAAAAAAGATCTTGCCTCCATCCAGACCTTCGATACACCAAGAAGCCCATAATGTCTTGTTTCTGTCAAATAAACCTCTTCCGGTAAAATGTTGACAGGGTGTACATGTCAGTCGAATCTTGCTTTGTAGCATTGAGTCTTCCCACCAATCAAGTTCAATTACTCGTCTCTCCTTGTCTTCCATCGTAAACCATGCCTTGTTACCCAAGGGCACATAGAATCTACAGTCTGGATGCATCTGGCTGAGCTCTTCAATAGTATCTTTATCCAGATGATCATAACTGTTTTATGATCAGTATCCAATTCTTCCCCCCTCCTCCACATTTAATTGTATTTTCGCTTACTGATTATGAGAAATCACAACGGCGTCAATAGGTGGTAGATCCTTTAATTGACAAGGCGAATCCGTGTATCGTTTAGGTCCTACAAACTGAACAGGCGAACATCTACTCTATGTTAGACAATACATCAAGAATTGCTTTGCTTACCTTTCTGAAAAGATGGGATCCAACAAAATATTGAATCCATTGATCTGAAGAAGCACACAGGCACTAATAAAAATTAAAAAAAACAGTCAGAACAGTCACAGTATTGATAATAAATTACTGTCCGAGCCAAGTAGCCTTGATCACATCCTGTTCTTTCTTTTTTATCAGTTCCCAATCCATCTTGACAGGCATTGGAACTTTCCTTTCCTTGATATCAGTAAAGGGTCTATTTCTTTCTAATGAAAATGACATTTTAAGTGCATCAGTCAATCCGTAAGATATAAATGAAGGCCAAGGATTCTTGAATCCGTTGCGATCATGGTGGGCTTTGGGTTGGGCTTGAACAGTTGACATGGGGAATAGAGTGATAGCAGTCAATGTGAGTGCTACACGTCGAAACATTTATATAGACAAAAGAAAATGTGTCAAAGCTCGGAAAACCTTCTCGGTAAAATAAAAGAAAAAAGGTGGAGACCTAAAAAGGAAAATTCTTACGTACACTCTTTCTTTTGAGCTTGTGTAAAGGTAAGGATCATATTACTCTTCTTTATATAGAAATGGTTACGCGTGGACATCACTCTCCATGAGCGCGTTTCTTTTTTTTTTTTTTTGAATTTGCAAAATATCACAGCAGGAAAAAAAAGTTGATAAGGTGCGGACAACCGGAACAGACCAATGAACAATACACTATTTCCGAAAAATTTTGGGACACAAATAAAAATGATGTGGCACAAATGGTGATGTTCCAAATGTACCAAAGATTTTATTAGATTGGTCTTTTTTCTAAACAATCAGAGAACTTAGTTACAGAATACCTGCAAAAGCCACGCAAGTCGCTGATCAGTACATTGTTGCAAGCAACTCTAAGCCGGGAAGTTAAAGTTTCTTCTTCCAAAAGAGTTTCTCTCTTGAGTTTGCTTTTACAAACAGACCAAAATTGTTCAATTGGATTGAGTTCAGGTGAGTATGAAGGCAAATAAACACAACCATAACCACGTCCTTCAATGTAAGCTTTGATATCTGTATGTTTGTGAATTGGAGCATTATCCATTACGAGATAATGCCCTTTGAATAGCTCATGCTTATCCATAATGTCCAAGGTCATTGAAACAAAATTGAAGTAATGGCCAGTAACTATCTCCCCTTTACCTTTTTCAATAATGGATGATCCGTCAGCTGCTGCTTTTTGTTTTCTTGAAGGTGCCGCTATTTTGGGAGACTTAACTTTTATATTCACCACGCCATATGGAGATATAGCTCCGATGATAGTGGTCGTCTTTCCTCTGGTTGTTGGGGTTACAACTGCACGCTCCCCTTTCCTTGACCATGTCATAGAGCGTTTCATGTTGATATGAAAAGTCGCTTCGTCTATAAAAACGCAGTTGCTCTCAAAATCCAAATCAGTCTTCTCCCAATGCTTAACCCATTGGTATCTTTCTTCAATTTTTTGTGGGCTGTTTCGTTCCATCGAATGGAGATGTGCCCTTTTCAGACTGATGTTGCACTTTTTTGTTACAAATTCGTACAGAAAACTTTTCGAAATTCTCATGTCAGTAAATTGAGACGTCAAATCCTCCATCATTTCATCCAAGGCGATGCTTGGTTTTTCGTCAATAAGGCTTACAAGATATTCCTTGTGAGTATCATTAAAAGTAGCTGGTTTTCCAGACTTTACAGTAGCCCTGGATTCACTCTTCCCAATATCTTCATCGTTTTCCAAGCATTTTAGCCCTTTCTTGTGCCAATTATATGCTGTACTCGATGGAACTTTTATTACTGCTGCTGCACCACGAATGGACATTCCCTTCTCATTCACCAAGAAAAAAAACTTCTCTATATCTTCTTCCTTATATTTTCTGTATGTCGTTTTGCCATTTTCTATTTTGTTCAAATTTAATGGTTTGTCTTCAGGCAATTCTTTTTTATCCTGTTGTATTTTTTCTGGAGGCTTGAGGTCGCTGTACTGATCGAATTTAGTAACATCTCTCAAAGGATAATTGGCTTCATTGACTTCTATCTTTGTTTCAGTGAACTTTTCGCTATCCTCATCGTACATGTTTCCCATACCATCTTCTTGAACAAAGGGATTCATTTTGGTTTAAAAGCAGTAACTTATAGTTTGAAAAGTAAGTTCAAAAAATGACCCAATAGTTTATGCCAGATCATTTTTTTTATCTCCCAAAATGATTTTGTGTCCGGAAATAGTGCAAGTTGAAAACTGTAACTGATTTTGTTTCCATGCACACGTCAGTTTTATTTTATTATTTTTGACACTAAAAAAATTAAACCTTCTTTTTTTTGTCCTTTTTTTCCTTCTTCTTAACCATGAGTGAAGAATATGCACAACCACCGTTTATAGATCTTGCTTTACCACCAGCAATTGTCTTGTCTCACCTTCAGCTCATTGTCTTTTATACGCTCTCTATCACACTCGATGTCACACTATTAAAAAAACAGAAGGAACTACCGTTCACTTCAAAACAACTCACAGTGTTCCTTGTCCTCATTCGCACCCTTCTTCCTCTCATTTTCATCTCATCCAACATGTTACTCAATGTTTTATATGCAGCCGTGCCTTGGTTCCTTGCCTCGTATTATACCCGCCTACCTGTTTCTCAGTTGTCATTGTCTAAAGCAATCCAGACACTGGTCCTCATTACCACTGAACCTACTTCTTTGCCGCTCTACAAGATCCGCTGTCGTGGTGCGGCTACCTGTTGTCTCGGGATTCTCAAGTGGACCTTTATGCTCATGTTTATTGACCCACTCTTACCTCATCGAACGGTCTTTGCCCTTTATTACTCCTGGTTCCATCCAATGAGCTTGATCTATACTCTATTGTACGGTATAAAGGCGTATTGTCTGTTGGGCGCGATTGATTTTTGCATGGGTTTGGAGCAAGTTGTCTTTGGATTGAATATGGTCTCCTTATTCAATTCACCCATCTTATCAATCAGCCCAAGAGATTTTTGGAGGTAAGAAAATTATATACATAATTGGTATTAACACGGGGGGATTCTTTTTTTTTTTAGTAAAAGATGGAATAAAGTGGTTCGTAACTTGCTACATAAGCAAGTGTTCACTTTGGCAGTTGAACAAGAAAAAAAGAGTGCAAGAAAATACAAAAAGGGATGGTCCGGATTACTCAACCATAGATACGGACGTGGTTTGGCCTCCTTTTTTGTGAGTGGATTGTTTCATGAATTGATTATAATGAGTGTCTGTAGAAGGTTGACATTAGAAAACCTCGTGTTTTTTAGTCTTCAGGGTCTGGCTGTGCTCTTTGAAATCAACTTGCGACAAGGTGCTTTGAAACAAGAACCAGAGAGGAAATCAAGAGCGATATGTATAGCAGCCCAGATCATGTTTATGGCATGTACAGGAAGGCTGTTTTTAGGACCCTTTCTTCGTTATTTAGAATAAAAAAAAATTTATTATATGCGAGCATGGAAAGCATAGACTGTCTTTGCAGCATAAGTAGCATCCGTTTGAAGTAAAACGGCACTACGCCAATTTGGCTTATTTGGTGAATCCGGATTACGTGAGGCTTCCAAACAGAAACCAGAGCTGGGGCCTAACGCCATCTTTTTTTGATCCTTTTTGGCATTCAATCCTTGGTCGGTGATCCAGCCGCCAGAGTAGAATTGAAAGGCAGGTTCAGTGGTAGAAAAGTCAAGTTCAATGCCTGATTCTGGCGAATAAACGTTCACTACATGTCGAAGGGGTAAGCTGGTAGTGTCAATCTTGTAATCAGTGTGAATAACATAGGGATGATCATAACCGCGCGTGTTTTCCAAGTGTTCGAGTCTCGCTCCGATTGCACTGTCTGCATTTTCAGCCTAAATAAGTACGTATTTAGTCGCAACAGAATTATATATTCAGTAGCTTACTGTAAAACTCATCCAAGGCACTTGAGACCAGTCAAGGGTTTTCCCAGTTGGTAAACAATTCTCATCACAGTCCAAAACAGCCTTGACTTGGTCTGTCATTGTCACTCGGTGATCCAATATTTTTGGGTTCAATTCAACGCCTGCCAAGTTAAAGTAAGAATGATTGGTTAGATTGACAACAGTGTCCTTGTCTGTGGTAGCCCTGTATTCAATTACGAGTTCGTCTTGGTCAGTGACAGTATAGGTCACTTGGGTGGTCAAAGTGCCGGGGTATCCTTGATCCCCATCAGGAGAAACAAGTTCAAGTCGAACAGAGGCTGGTTCTTCTGATACCACAGTAGCTGACCAAACCCTTTTATCAAATCCTTCTTTGCCCCCGTGAAGTGCGTTTGGTCCATTATTGATTTCCAGTTGATAATCCTCACCGTCTACTGTAAATTGTCCCGCTCCAATACTATCGCTCTTATTTAATTTTCTTTTTTATATTTTTTAATTGTAATTACCGATTCGCGTATCTTCCCACCACAGCGCCGAAATAAGGATTGATTGACTTTTTGTAGGATTCAAAATCATCAAAACCTAGCGCAACGTCACGGATAGTGCCTGTTTTATCAGGTGTAAAGATATGACTGACAGTAGCACCATAAGTCATCACCATCACAGCCAGTGTTTTCTTCTTGTTAATTAAAGTATATTGTTCCACTTCGGAAGCTATTGTTATTTTCGATACAACCATTGTAAAGTGAAAAAAAAAAAAAAGAAAAAAGAAAGAAAAGATGCCTAAGCCTGATCCAATTTAGTTCCCTTTAATGCATTGATTACGTAAACTCGGACGTACTAAACCCAACCAATGAAAAACATTTAAAATGCACTATTTGTACTACATCTACGTAAAGATGAGCCTATGTTTGAAAAACAAAAATTATTCTTTTCTTTCTTTCAAATTATACAAAATGAATGTTTTATTATCCACTCTATTTGGAGCGAGTGTCACGTTTTTCACAGCAAAAGATATAATAAAATCCATCACACCATGGTCCGACAAAGTGATAGACATGTGCTTCCATCCTGCTAACAATGATGCTCAAGGCAACCTACGCGTTGTCTATTCTGGACTTTCTTCTACTTTAGATCGCCCTCTATGTGCTGTCGTCAATTTCTTTCAAAACTGCCTGCATGATGTCTTGGGCGCGCCTATACTGGCTCTTTTACTCGCTGCCTTTGGTACAGCCATGGCGATCATGGCCATCGAAGGCTCGCGTCATGGCTTCAAAAAATCACTGTTGGCTCTTTTTCCACTTTATGGACTGTTGGCCAATGCGGTGGGTATATACGCCGTCTTTTCTTTCCTCTGGGTACCCATGCATGTGTTTTATAAGCGATCTGCATTCTTCAAAAAAGATCATTGGAATATCACTCAAGCGCAAGTCTACGGCACACTAGGCGCTGTTCTTCTTGGCTTTGGTCTACCCAGCGCCTTCTTTTTTTCACCCTGGATAAAGCCGGACACCCGTTTAGAACAAGATGTGTTGGCTCTCTGGCAGGGGGCGCCTCTCTTCGTCGCGACACTCATCCCAGTCTTGGTCAGATTCTTTCAGCAACCTTCAGAGATTGATCAAGTGCGTGATCAAGCCGAACGAAATCGCCGTTATATCGCGCAAGGGAAAAGCGCGTTAGAAAAGTCTTATTTAATCTTGGGCATCCTTAATGTGTTGGTCTATTTTGGTTCTTATTGGGCTGTGGCACACCAAGGAATACATCTCTGGGATTCATTGGTCTTACTCTACCGTGCACCCGATAATTTGCCTGAGGTGTCCTTTGGTGATCTCGGCCAAATCTTGACCACACGTACAGTCATGGTCGATTTCGCTGTTCTTTCGCTTGGTTTTATCAGCTGGGCTACATTTGATGGTGGACTACTCTATGGTCTCCTGGTCATTTTGGGTATTCCTCTCATCGGTCCGTCGGCTGCCGTCTCCTTTTATGCTTATTATAGAGAAGATCGTGTACAGAATTTGACTTCAACCAATCCTGCATTTGAAAAAGCCTTTACTCCCGGAGACTCTTCTCCCAGAGACTTTTCTCCCAGAGACTCTTCTCCGGTGGCTCTTGATCCCATTGATCTATCCCCCATTGACTTATCCCCCATTGATCTTTCTCCCGCTGATATCTCTTCTTAGTTATTCGAAAAAAAAAAAAAAAAAGAAATTAATGTAGACGTTTAATAAACAAATTTTTTTTATTGAATGTTCAACACTTTTTGAACTGCTTGTAGAACATGATCATGAATAGATGCTTTGGAAGCAATGACACCTTTGTTCTTTTCTAATGTACGTCCAATGGAGAAATCAAGAGGTTGACCATGAATATCAGTCACTTTTCCTCCTGCTTCAGTGACCAACACATTGCCTGATGCGTGATCCTATAAATAAAGGTTAATAAGGCTCTTTTAAATATATGTATTTACCCAAATCTTTTCTACATAAGATTTACTGGTAGGAAGACGCAAGTAGATGTCAGCGTCACCTCTTGAAATAGAACAATATTTAGCCTGACTATCCATACGTACAGGAGTACGTGTAATCCCCAAAAGTTTTGCAATTTCTTCAGCATCTCCATGAGAAGAATGACCTGCTTCAACAGATTCACAAAATGTGGATTGTTCTGTGGATGAAATATCTGCAAATTGAACGCGATTTTCACTCTCATTGGTGAAACTTCTCTATATCAAAAAAATATGTGTAAGTACACCACTTTAGTACCTTCCTCTTCTTACTTGGAATGCACCTTGTCCACGAACAGCAATAAAAAGACTTCCCTTTTCTCCTTCAGGTTGATTGTGATTCAAGGGTAAATTGGGACATCCAATCACACCCAATTGAACAATACCATTTTCAATCAATGCTAAGCAAACAGCATATTGTCCACCACGCAAAAATCCCTTGGTTCCATCAATAGGGTCCAAAGCCCAATGACGTCCCTTGGGTCCTCCCGCATAGTTACCTCGATCAATAGCATCCAAAATCTAATTTTTATTGATAAGCCATCACACTTTTAATATGCAAAAAAAAAAAAAAAAAAAACCTACTTGTTGTTCAGAAAGTTTTTCATCTTGACTCAATACACCATTGGTTAAGGAAACTACTTTTTCTCTCAATACGCGACCACTTTCTCCTTGTAAATCTTTAGAGTCTTCTTCACCAATAATAGGGTCACTGGGGAATTGTTTCTGAAGGTGGGTATTGATAATTGCTTGAGCAGAAAAATCGGCCACTATAATTACTTGAGTTTTTCTATCCTTTTCTTTATTTTTTTTTTTTTAACCTGTGACGGGAGACTTATCGTTTTTGGTCAAGGTCTCATTGGCAACTAAATGTTGAAAGACGGATTGGCATACTTTGGAGGCAGTTAATACTGCACGAATGGCCGTAGTTCTTTCTTGTAAATAAGCTTTGAAGTTATCCGATATGTGTAAGTTGTCGATTTTTTTTTTTTTTTTGTTTTTTTCTTATATTAAATTTTTATGTACCAGACATGAAATAAAGATGCATTTTAGTGATATTGCGTGCTTAGAAATTATAGAAAAAAAAAAGTAGATGCCGCTTTCTTACTCCGAAGTAAAATAGTTGATTCAAAGCAGTAACATGAGTTTGGAACAGTTTTAAAATTTTTGGGAAAATTTAGAAAAACTTTTTAGACGACAATTAGTTTTTTAGATCTCTTATGTGAAGCAAGTAAAAAATCCCCTATGTGACGCAGATCATTCGAATCACTGGACACAGGATTTAGCCTTTCAATAATACCTGCTTCACATAAGAAATCGCCATATCCATTTATTACTCTCGTGAGTATGCTTGAGCCAAGTGAAAAAGTCTGTGGCTACTTTGTAGCCCAGTAATCCGGGTTACCTGAGCTACTTAGGAAGCTTTATCTGATTCACACAAGATTTTGTTTGTAATGATTGACAGAGTTATGTTCGAGATATAAGCAGATATTTAAAAAAATAGAAATTGTATGGAAGCTTTACTTAACAGAGGAATTGATGTTACGGGAATTTAATAAACTGGAAAATGAGGGTGTGAATAACAGTAATACCAAAGAAACAATACCATCATTACTAGTAAAAAACAAAGAGGAGCCAAATAGAAAAAAGCGCTCGCGATTACAATCATGCAGTCTTGTATTCTTGTAATACACTACAACTAGATAACCACAACAGGAGCAAGTTATCAAGTTTGCCGATGCAATGAATTTAAGACCACTGTCAATGATCAGCCATGATGGTGTTGAACTGAATTTTTTTAACAGCTATATATATTGATAAACAGTTATATACTATAGGATTTGTTAGAAAAAAAATTATCATAAACACCATTTGATACATTGAAGTATTTATCGTTCAAGCTTTTAAGAAATAAAACTTTTTTTTTTAGAAATTTCTAAAGAGCTCAAAGAAAAAAAAACCATTTTTTTGTAGTGATCTGAAAAAAGGCCTAATTTTTTCAAGAGATGCTGTCCATTTAATTTATTTTTCGTTCCAAAAAGATTAATTAAAATCTCAAAAGCTTTTCAAAGTTTACCAAAAAAAAATTTAAAAAAGTCCCAAACTCAAAGAAAATATTATACTATTGATCTGCACTGAAAAAGGAAATAAAAAAGGAACCACCTTTTTTTTTTTTCCTTCGTTCAATAGTTAAATATTATTTTCATAAAGAATAACATGCTTCAAATGATATATTAAATTCATTTAGACAGTGTGTTTCCAAGAGATCAATGCAAAAAAAAAAAAAAAAAATGTCAATTATAATGACATTCGTCTACTTTGAGCCCTTTTTTTTTGCCTTCAACGAAAGAAAATAAAACTTGACGCCTTTTAAATCAACTATAAAGCAGATTTCTTTATGACACAAAGCTTGTAAGAACACATATTTTTTTTTGACATGATCGGCTATTTAAAATGATAAGCAGGAGATGTACCAATAAGCTGTGCTTATTTTTATGATTCAAATTTTCGTCACAAAGAGTCTGTTTGGGATATAAAGCATCTATTTTTTTTTTTTTTTTTTTTTTTTTTTTTTTTTTTTTTTTCTGTTTGAATTTCTTTTATTTTTCTTCAAGAAAGAAAATGCTTAGATCCATTACAAGTCGAGTTGTAAGGCTCTTTTTTTTTTTTTTTTTGAAAAAAGACTCTTGTTTAATAAATTTTGAATAGATCTCCAGTGGTCAACCGTTGACTGTCAGTCGTCGTCTTTTGGCCAGTCAAGCAGCTTCATCCACATCTGCCATATCATTTAAAAAACATATTCGTCAACGTCGTTATGGACCTGTGCCTGCCGCTCCACCACCTACTGCTGAAGATGCTGTGACCAATATTTTGTATAATACACCTGCTCCTAGTAAAGAACCCGAATCTCGTCATATCTTGAACTGTTTGGTTCAAAATGAACCCGGTGTGTTGAGTCGTGTGTCTGGTATTATTGCCGGTCGTGGATTTAACATTGAATCATTGGTGGTTGCAAAGACTGAAGTGCCTGACCTTTCCCGTATGACTATCATTTTTGATGGACAAAATGTTCAAATCGAACAAGCAAGACGTCAATTAGAAGATTTGGTAAGTTGTTTGTGTTTATTATAAATGTATACTGACATAAACAAGGTACCTGTTTGGGCTGTTTTGGATTATACAAAGACAAAATTGGTAGAACGTGAATTGTTGTTGATCAAGGTTTCTATTCTTGGTCCTGAACATTTACATGAACAACTGCCTACAACTAAACTGGATGATGGTGTTGAATATGAGGATGAGAACATTAGTCGATATGAAACTGTAAGTAATAAATTAAAAAAAAAAAAAAAAAAAAAAAAAAAAAAAAAAAAAAAAAAAAAAAAACTTAACAATAATAACAATAATTAGGAAAAATACACTGCTCCTTCTGATACCCTTCGTGAGACATTCTCTCATTTGCGTGCTTTGACTGAATTGACTCGTTTGTTTGATGGTAGAGTAGTCGACGTTTCTTCTGACTCTGTCATCATTGAATTATGTGCTAAATCAGAACGTTTATCTTCATTCATGAAACTCTGTAAGCCTTTTGGTATCCTCGAATCATCAAGAACAGGTAAACAAAACAAAACAAAAAAAAAAAAAAAAAAAAAAAATATTCACAATAACTCATGTGTGTGTGTATAGGTGTTATGGCTATGCCTAGATCTCCTGTCCATGATCATTATGAACCACAAACTGAACACTCTTATGAAGAATCTGATGCTGTTGATGCCACTATGCTTCCTCCTGGTTAAATTATTGTTTTTTATTAAAAAAAAAAATTGTATAAATCCGTGTAAATATCATAATGTATTATTTTAAATCGAATTCAACTGTAATTGGTATAATCTAACGCCTGTAGAACTATAATTAAGTGTCTCTAGAGTACAATAATCCAACAATTTGACATGAAAGAATATGTTACATCGGTCAAAGAATTCTTTTTCTTCACTTGGTTTAAGTCCTCTTGTTTTGTATCCCAGATAAATGATTGTTTTCGCTGAACAGAGTTGTCGGAAAGCAGAGAGGATGCTTGTAAAGTCACTCTTTCTGTAGATAATATCCGAAGCAATAATGATATCCAGTTCTTGTCCTCTCAGCAGCCTTTGGGCACTTTGAACATTTCCCCAATACAATGGCTCTATCATCAGTCGCGGAGAGTCTTGGATATGATTTAATCTCTGATTGGTCTTGATCAACTCTAGAGCCTCCTGAACATCACTCAGAATCACCCAAGGTCTTGTTTCCTCTGACAATGTCTGAAACAATTGAGCGATAGACAAGCCAATATAACCCGTGCCTGCGCTCAAGTCCAAAATGCGTTTCCCGGACAACACACGAGGATTACTAAGCAATATGTTGACCACGACCAGAGCAGAGTCCCAGATCTTGCCCGGCATACCATCTTCCCATTGCTCCTTGATTAAAAAGTATTGTTCTCTACAGATACTGAGGGCCCGATATTGCTGCTGCTCTTTTTGGATCCCGTTATCACTGTATGGCCAACAATAACAATCTTTGGTGGGTGTCTTTATTATCTCGAATGGTCCCAGACACAGGGGGAGGATCTTTTGGGTCGTTGCTTGTAAGGTGATATAGAACGACGGTGGTGGAGGTAAATTGATTCTGTATTCTAAGGCTCCTAGGCTAGTAAACGCATTGAACCCTTCAAACCTGGCCATCTCGGGTTCCCAATTGTCTAGTGTGATCGGGCGGGTTTCGATGGATTCAACGTATTGGTAGTATCCACTTTGGTTGATTAGGATTTTTCCAGAGAGCTCGATGGATTCCGTATGAGAAAAAACAGGAAGGCCCATTTCTGTCACTAGCTTGATGTTAATTCGGTTCCATTCACCAAGGCCAATCAATTGGCTGATGGGTTTTCTTAACACGATACGTAATAGATTGGAAGAGCGATAGAGAGACTTGTGGAATAAATCATCAAGTGGATCATCGAGATATTCAGACTGAACTTTGCTTTGTAATTTTACGGATTTCATTTGTTTTAGAAAAATGTTTTTTTTTTTTGGTACAAGAAGAAAAAAAAAGTTGTTATTTATCGTTGCTAAAGAGTTTCATAGTATTTTGTTATTTTTAAACGTACAACATTTTATAACCGCAAGGACTTCTGTTTGTTGGCAGAAGACCCCTTTGTTGTCACTTGGAAACCTGTAGAGTTTCAAACTCGACCCTTTGAGGAAGAGCGATAGAAAGAGAAATGAAACAAAATACTTGTCTTTTTTTTTTTAAAAAAAAAAATACTATTTTATCTATGTTGACTGTTTCTTTATTATTGATATATGAGATACACCCACGCCAACTTAACATAAATACCCAATACAACTTTTTTTTTTTTAAAAAAAAAAAGGGAGATAAACTTTGGTCAGAGTGACTGTATGCTTGTATTATAGGGTAAAAGACTTTTTCGTAGAGAGTTATTAGTGCTGAAGCAACTCTATTGTCTTTTTTTGCAAATAAAAAATAATGTTTGTGTTTGATTTACCTAATGCATCATGCATAATTCCTTCTTCTTTCTTGTGTGTGTGTGTGGGGGGGATCTACAGAAGAATATGCTAGAATTTACAAAAGAAGAAATGTGAAATCTTTTACGCATGCATGCACATAATCTTTCTAAATTCCCTGCCATAAAATTCAGGCGTTTATCATATTGACATATTAAACACGTTTTATTCCAAGTTCTAGTGTTTATAGACCCTTTTTTTTTTTTTTTTTTTTTTTTTTTTTGTTCTAAAAATACTCTTTTATGTTTATTTAAGAAAAATTTAAGCAGCTGTACAAGCAGAAGAAAGAGTGACAGTTGTGGTTGTACTATCCGTGCTGTCTGTAGAAGTACCATTTGTACTGTTGGCGCCACCAATAGGCAAGGTTTCTAAAGGATAAACCATCTGAGGCTCCCAATAGGGCTGAGTGACATTGTTACAGACCAAAGCAGGGATAACATTAAAAACCTTTTGAATCTTGGGCAACCAGAACATGGTCATGTTCACCGTAGCACTGTTGAGTTCATGTTCGAGCACGACGTGGCCATGAGTTTGGTTTCCGGATTTTTCATCTGCAATCCAACCTTCAAAGTAACCATCAACCGTGGCCGGGGGAAGATTACCACCACCAGGTGCAGGCATATCCCAATCATTACTGTCCCAATTCCAAATAACAGTGTGTAAGCCCATTTGCCAGGCAATGGAACGGATACGGTCATCGACGTCACCTTGAGGAGGTCTCCAACACTTGGGTGTCACACCCGTTGCTTCCTTGATGGCCTTGAGGGTCCAGTAAAATTCGGCTACGGCGCGATGGTTGGTGACTGTGGTCATGGCTGGGTGAGACCAGGTATGGACACAGATTTGATGACCATCGTTAAAGGCACGCTTGGCAGCTGCAGGATAGGTCACCACATTGGAGCCAATGTACTAAAATCTAAATTAATTGTTTTTATAGAGGGATCACTTACAAAAAGAGTAGCCTTTTGGTTATCATGGTCTGCCAAGAAATTATAGAGAGCAGGTTCAGCATACTTGTTTTGGGTTTTAGCGTTCTTGTCATAATACAAGTTGAAAGGCCCATCATCGTAAGAGAGACCCCAGTCGCCCTTGTTGGGACACATGTAATAATCAGGAGGTAAAGACTTGAGCTTGGGCTTGACACAGTTGGTATCAGACCACCAGCAGTAGGGATCCTTGGGACCATCCGTGTCTGGTTTGAAGCCGTTCTTGTCTGTCTTTCGAACAGGGGCTTTGGGTACTTGATCCCAGTCAATCTTCTTAATAGCAGCCTTGACTTCAGGGTGGTTTTCATTGGGTGCGTCCCAGGGAGTAGGATAACCCTTGAGAGTGTAGGTGGGCAAGGTATCAGTGGTGTTGTAGGGGCCATAGTTATATTCGGAGACAACGTCCGTAGGTGTAGGAAGGTTGTGGAACTCGGGAGAGAATTGAGGCAAGTAAGAAGTAGTAGCAGAGGCAGCCTTTTTAGTGGTGGCAGTAGGACTAGCAGAAACAAAATGTCCAGAAGCCAACAAAGTTGCACCAAAAATAGCGAGATTTATCAACATAATGAAAGGAAGGAGTGATAAGGAATTTATTGAAAACTTTTTTTTTTCTTCTCGCCCTTTTTATAATCGTCATTTCGCGTTATGTGTTTCTATTAATATAAAAGGATTATACATTGGGAAGATGGGAATATTTCACAATAGAAATTGTTTTTGAACCAGAAGAGAAATAGAACATGATCGTGTTTTCCAAATAAAGTTAAATTTACTAACATTAGACCTTTTGTCATTTTCTGATTCTACTGAAAATTAAAAAGGGAAAATAAATTGTCTATTTTTGGTATTTTTATTTATTTGCTGGTGTTTTTTTTTTTTTTTTTTTTTTTTTTTTTTTTTTTTTTTTTTTTTTTTGCAAAAGGCAATAACTATCTTCAATTGCAATTAAACTGGAATTGAATTATTGAAAAAAAAAAAAAGAAAGAAAAAAAGAAAAGGCTTTATTCATATTGTTTTAATGGTACTCATTCTCTCGCTTCAGACAATTGTTGTTTTTCAGTGAATAGAAAATCGGAATTTAATTGCCTTCCGCTCTAGTGTGCCATGATTATTCTAAAACCCGTTTAAATGAATCAAAATAAATTATAGCCCCAGTTAAATGTTGAGCATCCGGTTTGTCCCCCTTACGTTTACAGAAAATCCCCAATTCTCGAATGCAATTAGCCGTAATTGTGACAATAGCAACTATTTTTTTTTACAGAACAAGGTCGCGAGGACCGTTGTCGTATGTATTTTACTACAGAAGGGCTAAAGAAGACGGCCTGTAATGCCTGCTCTTCTTGTTTCAAACGCTTTAGGCGATGCGCCAGATTTGGATGAGCACATGTAGTGTAGGATTGTGGTTCCCAAAGAGGTAAGGTCACCTATGGTATCAACTCACGTCGTTTGTCGCCAGCCAAAAAAAAAAAAAGCCTTACCATTGGATGATCTGGATAAGCCCTAGATCATTGGCAGGACAAGTTCAGCGGCAGAGGGGGCCTGAATCCAATGGTCGGTGGGCTTGTTCGAACAAGGGACACTCGGATAATAATCATTCTGTTTGAGGTCCTAAGATATAAGCAGGCAATCGCAGCTACTGATTTCGCACGTATTGAATTATACGAGCTTTTCGTAAGCTTTGTTGAGTGTGTGCACGGACTTTTGTGAAGTCAAGAGGAGGCCCATGATCGCTTGAAGATTAGGTCAGAGAGACAAGGCGTCTTACAAGATGCCAAGATTATAAAGCTTATGGTCAATCAAAGGTATAAACTCTGGCGTGTAGTTTGGGCTTACAAATTGATTGTGGTACTTGTCTTTATTGTCTTTTTTTTTTTTTTTTTTTTTT